>MU167305.1:25526-68487 GCA_015951145.1 Cronartium quercuum f. sp. fusiforme G11
AAAAAAAAAAAAAAAAAAAATTGAAATGAGAAGATGATCCTGCATCAGTTTTATTTCTTGGTTTCGATGACATGAATGAATTGCATGTCGGTCCGAGAGGAAAACGGTTTCCCCGTATATTGAGTTAAACGAAGGAATTTTCTAACCCTCATATTTTCCGGTGCCTGGTTTTGAGTTTGGAATTTGACTATAAACGCTCGCCGCCACACTGGAAGGGACACCGATTAGACTCGTACCCGAATCAACGAGAACTTTATTACTTCCAGAGTTTGGGATAAGCTGTTTTCCTATACTAACACCGTCGATCCCGATTTGCCACATCGAATTATTTGTGAGTGGAACGTAATTGATATCCCCAGAAAACAAACTTGACTCGACTCCGCCTAAGGTGAGTACTCCACCTGGATGAAGGGCCTTTGATGGATTTGATAAATCTTGATTAAATCCAGACATCCCGATTGCAAACATGTCTAGGTTGGCAGCCTGCCAAAATGGTATTGGCTTTTCACGCTCTCCATTTGCAAACCCCATCCCCAAAACACCTATCGACCAATCCCACAAGGCTTCAGCTCAAGGTTTGAAAGGCCTCATTTTGGAGCTTACCAGAAGCTTCTGATGTGTACATCTCGGAAGAAGTCCTAGTAACCATTCCGAATTTCAGCTGGTCAACCTTCACAGAGCCTTGGGATACGGTATCGATAGCTATCGTCCCTTGAGCATAGGATGCGTCTGCGTAGTACATGCTATAGGGCGTTTGGGTAGCCGAGAAAGTGGATGATTTGCTGCTATTAAAGACCGCCCCCCCGACATCACTCCTGCTCTTGCTATTGCCATCGAGGCCTGCCACCCAAAGCGAAGTTGACCCTGTATCGACCTGAACACGAAAATATTGGGGTGGGGTCCCCATCTGAATCAAGCTGTAATACTGAAAGTTCATGTAGTTGTTGAGGGCTGTTTGAGAGACATATATCACGTTGGCTCCCATTTTTGAAATTTAATAATATACTCCACATTGCTAGCAGATTTGCCTCGCAAGACAATATGGGAGGTATTTGTGATGGAAGTGCGGGTGATGAGGACACATGAGAGCTCACCGACGCTGGAAGTAGCTTTGCTGCTCGAAGATAACAAAGTGTCTGAGATCACATTTTTACTATTGTCGTGTGTATAATCCGAATACTTGAGCTTGAACGCATGGGCCTCGTTGAGAACGTATTCTGTCTGAATTTCTGTCGTAGCCAGGTCACCTGCAGAAGAAAAAATGGGAAGTGACTCTCCACAGCCAACAATCTGTGGTTCTAAAAAGTGAATGAAAACAAATAATAACCAGTGAGCGTGAATCTTAAAAGAAATGGTGGAGCGCGTGGCGGTAATCATGGTTTTGGTGGATGGAGTTGAAAAAATACTACGAAAAAAAAAAAAAAAAAATGTCGACAAAATGGATCCGAAGTACCTACTGAGCGTCTACAAAAAATATCAAGTAAAATCGTGACTATTGATGAAAAGTTCTTACTGACCTTTTTGTTCCACCAGCACGACCCGCGTCGCAACGAAAATTGTTCCATCCAACCAAAACGCTCGATTGGACGAGCATGATCATACCCCCGACAACTTTAAAGAAAAAAAAAACTGAGGGAGGTTGTGATGACGATATTGGAGGGGATCCTTTTGACCCAGTGTTTGGCAATTTCGATACGACACTTTCTCAGAGAAATCATTTCATTGACCTATCGAGGCTCTCTGAGACCTTAATCGTCCCACAGGGCTAGTCGGGGTTTCCAATAGACCGTCAAACGAGTACCAATGGTAACACAATCTGTCGGTGCGACGAAGGAGGCCACACGAGGGAGGCATCTGCTCAAGTAAAGTCCTTTTATCCCAGAAACCTTGTAAAGCTGGACTCGAAGCCAATTAGACCGTTGTAGCTGAGGCATCTCGGATTTAGGGCCCCGGCATTGGTGGTCGCTGGTATAATATAGGAATCCGTGTTGATCATACGCACTTGGCCAGCTAAATGATATGAGTGCTTTGTCCCCCTCAGGTATCGGGTTTGTGCAAGATGTTCTTATTCAAAGGTGGCTCTTGCTTAAGTGGTCGAATTCATGTCAAGTTTCGCCGTGTGGGTGCCAGAATACCATTTGGCACTCAGATTATTGGAACCATGTGGTTTCTGATGTGATTTGAAGGCTTTTAAGAACATTTTTTTTACATTTTTTTGGAACGTTGTGGAATGAAGTTAAATATTGAAGCCCCATGCACATTTTTTTCCCCTCCACTTCTCCACACCCAGGGAATTTGAAGTTTCGTGCCTTGCTATGGTGAAATCCAAACACAGAAGCAGGACATGAACGTCCATCGGAGCCGAGGGTGCATGATGCAACATGACTTGGTCATAGCACATCAAAGCATAAGTAACAGGAGCACTATTCCAGCAGCCTAGATGACAACTCACCACTTCAGTAGTTGTGTTTGTTTGTCAAGAAAAAGCTAGAGTAGGCTCCAGGACAAGAAGTACTGATTAATCACTCATTGACACTTCACCAAGGGTTATTCCCAAAGACAGATGCAAATCTCTCAAGAAATACCGTTGAACATGTACAACATTTTTTTTTTCTAGTTGAACTGCATGATTGCTATCAGAAGGAATATAGACGCCAGGGGATCATGGGTTATCAAGGAATGCGTGGTTCACCTGTTCAAAATCATTATATATTCACATCTACCTCTGATCAATCTAATCCATTCACTGCAGCTATAAACGTACAACAATTTTATCCATCAAAGTTCGTCCGACATGATTGCAAAGAATTCTTGTTCATTGATTTCGCCATCTTGATCAAGATCAAATTCTTCAATCATTGCAGAGCTACGAATAAATGAATGAATAGTCAAATAATCAAATGAATTTAAATTTTGAATAGGGAATCAGGGTACACGAAATTAAGACTTTTGAAGACAAAACAACTTACAGTTCTTCCTCGTCTAAGTTTTCACCAAGTTCTTTGGATATTTTCCGTAGGTCCCTTAATGAGATTTTTCCCTTGTTGTCTGTATCGAAAAGCTTGAAAGCCCTGAGGATTTCCTCTCGTGGATCCCTTGCTTGAATTTTTTCAGTCACTATTGAAGTTTTACAACCAGAGAAAGAATATGAGAACAGAATCAGCGAGGTGAACAAAAACAAAGAGGGTAGATTGGACGAGCCTGCCCAAATTGTTCAGTCTTTGTCAGAATGTTGATTGGAGGGACAAGACGAATTGTCTTTAACGCCTTTTTGAACTTACTAACTTTATCGAATTCAACAAATTCGATCAATCCTTGACCCTGTTTATCATGGTCCCTTAAAATTTTGAGTACTTCAGGTTTTTTTAAATCGAATCCCAATGCCCTCATTGCAACTTTCAATTCATGATCTTGAAAAAATACACAAAAAAAAGGAATGAGAAATGAACCAGTCAATGATCATGCAGAAAAAAAAAAAAAAATGAAACTGATTTTGACCAATCTATCTCACTCCCTCCCCAAGATCAGGTCACAAAATTTATAATTGCATAGAAATCATAAATGATACCCCCGCCTGGAAAGACCAGAGCGAGGAAGACTAATCTTTTATAACTTGAGAGACTCACAATCGATCGCGCCATCTTTATCCGTGTCAAAAAGTTCAAAGGCCTCTTTGATCTCCATTTTTTGTTCCTCACTTAGCTCTCGGATCATATTCTCATCATCATCTCCTGCCCCCATCCTATTCCGTCGCGAAGCTAGAGGCGCGTTAGCCGGGTGTCGGTTAAGATTTGAGGATGAACCAGCTGCATTGCTTCCGGGGACCGTGCGGCGCTTTTGTTTTACGATAGAAGATGTAGGTGGAGGGGCGGTTGAGGAACCGACGCCGGGAGTGTTATACATTGAACCTTCTGAAGTCAGCTCGACCGGAAAGACGCGTTAAGGAGATGATGGAATTGTCGAACCAGAGGATGGTTTGGTTACAGGCTTCGATTCTGATGATTGGTTTGGACTGATTGAATTTGACTGAGACTGATGAATCGATCGTTAGTTTAGTGGAAATGGGACGTAGATTAAATGGTCATGGTCAACAAAAATCAAATGTCGCGATATGTATCGATGTAGGGTTTGAGGGCGGCGGGGCGGGCAGTCTGGCAGGGCACCGCAGGCTGCATGCTTGCTCATGGTGCTATAATTGCATTCACAATTTTACATCCAGTATGTAGATAATTCTGCTTTGAACCTGAGTCAACCCTTCCATACCAAATGAGGAAAAAGGAAAAGCACCATCAATCCCTTTGGTTCTCCATTCCTTTGAAATGAAGATGATATGACCCAATAGCCAACATCCATTATATGTCTCATTGTTAGCCAAAATCAAACTTCAAAAAGTCATTCCTATCTCTTGTTTTCTGTTGACTAGACTTCAAAGTTATAAGATCATTTTCAGCCTCCCAGCTTCCATTCAGATTTTTTTTTTTTTTTGTATCTTTTAATACATAGATAATCAACTAAACAGTCAGACTACTCCTAAACCCTATCTACCTTCTCCATGGACTTAAATGATGAAGACACAAAAGGTATCAAATCTCAGTAAATTCTGTGAAATACACATTCTAGACTTGACTCATGTTCGGTTTGACTGATCAACCTCCAATCTATGTAGGATGCTAGACAAAGTGGCTATAGATCACTCCGGTCATGAAGATGCTTTATTGGACAGTAAACTCAGGTTGAGATTGACAATGAGATTGGTAATAAATATGATGAAATCATGGAATGCTTTTAGCTATGCGTTGTAAAAGTGCGGGATGAAGCTGCTTGTGAATTCATTATAGTGCAGAATCCAAGGGTATTTGATTAGAAGCTACGCTAAAAGAGGATAAGTATCACAAGAAGATATGAGTATCGTCTGTGTTTACAAGCTGGTTATGGAAACACTTGAACAAAGGAAGGACGCCAGAGATTTATATATTCCCATAAGCCTCGAGTGTTCTTACAAGTTAAATTAGATGAGAAAGGAAAAAAATATATTGATAATTGTCTTTGCTGATTTGTAAAAATCGAGGTCATTATCAGATATGTAACCATAGCATAGCTGTTTGTCGTATTAGTTCTTTGTAATCTCATTTCCTGTGAAAGAAGGTTGATCAAGTCCATATGATTCATTGAATACTGTAGTCCTTATTGATAAGCGCTCAGGTCCTTTGATATCACTAATAAAGTGTGTCTTTTGCTACACTTTTGAAATGTTTTTCACCAAGGCAAAAGCAGAGTGAGATAGACTTAAGATGGACATGTTGTTAGGATTGAGGATGATGTGTTCAATAAAGGAGAAGAAAGAGAGCTTAACGATCACATTTGATAATTAGACTCAGCTTTATACTCCTCTTTAGAGAAACATTATGTAATAAAACTCTTCCGAAATCCAGCACTCCAGTCCAGCATTGATGCACCTTGATTGTACAAGTTTTGAATGAAAAACTGAAAACAACAAGAACAAGTTTCACCGCACCAGTTATACAGCCTAATCAATCAATCTCTCAAAATGCTTCCACAACATATTAAAATCAAACAAAGATGACGAATAAAAAAATAAACACCTGAAACCGGTCGAAAAAAACACTACCATGCCAAGTCTAAAGTCACCCAATTCAGATATCAAATGTCCCCCCACTCTTTCAAAAGAACAGAAAACCGGATGGAAAATTACAAATGTGATGGAGGTAAACGAGAATGATTAGCTATCCATTTCTCCCACCTCTTCATTCGCTCAACATCAACATCGACCGCTTTTTTCTCCTCCTCCACCACTTCCCCGTCCTCTTTCTCACCTACTACTATCCCATTTGGCTGAGGCTTCGGCGCGGTCGCAATCCGTTTGCGGAATAAGATATCAGATGTGTTGGCACTGAAAAACAACCGATAGCTCCTCATACAAACTCGTACACCTAGACCAGCTTGAGTGAAAAACATATTCGCATCGATTGGACCGAGCGCCTTTCGCACCAATCTCACGTTCCTGTTGATATTCATTCTTATCGGTTTCAATGCCTCTTTCAAAAGCACAAAATAAAGGTATACGACGAGATAAATACCTTTTGAGGAAAGCAGGTTTGATTTCATGATCGCCTAGTCCAATAGTTCGCTCGACGGACATGTTTCCGTAACTCTCGATATAAGTCGACCAAGCTTTCTCAACCGCCTCATAATCCTCTGGGTTGATATCATCGCTTCCGATCAATTGAATTCTCATCGCATGCGTGGACGTCAACTGACAAGCATAGAGGGAATTTAATTGAGTTCAAAATTGAAAAAATGAAGGAGAATGATCATAGTTCACTAACCCATTCAATTCGAAATAGCTTGGTGTCGGTCCCCCCTGTGAGGGCTTCAACAGAACGTCGGTAACTCAATTTTTGAGACTCTGTCAATCCAACAGGTCCCGCAGCTTTTTCCAAAGATTTTTGTGTCTCATAAAGCCTTAAAATCTCTTTACAAGTTTCATCATTACATAACTTGGCAAGCTTTGACGCACGAAAAAATAAAAATTAATTTATGACCTGTTATGCCTTAAAAGAAAATGTCTTAATGTTGAAAAGCAAATGCCACTGACCACTTTCACCAACGCTTGACATAATTTATCGATCGTGATGACTGAGTAGCCCTTCACACCAAACAAAGTCCGACACTCGTCTTCGAATGAGCTTTGGTCCATTTGACCCGAGTTCAAACTCTGGATACATGTCAGCAAGTTGAAATAGTTCTCATGCTTTGACTTCCCCGTACCAGTTGTCGAAGGCGAGACGGCTGAAGAAGCCGATGATGATTGAGATGAGGTAGTCCCATTGATTGTGGGAAGTTCGGCGACCTGATCGGGTGGATGAGAGGTAGATGAAGTCGGGGTCGGGCACATATAGATGCTTTCGGATGCTTTTTTGAGCGTATAGAGTCTTGTGTACATGATGTGCATTAGTCTGAGCAAGCAGTAAAACGCATTATTGGTGAAAAAGTTGTGACGGCGTTGCTTCGCTAAGGCGTTGTTAGGGCGATAATGGAGAGGAGGCAATTCGGAAAAAGGTGGGACGTCGTTGGGGTTATTTGGAGCTGAATTGAGAGGCTTATCAGGCGGGGCAATTGAGAAATTTTGACCTGAATGATGCTTAGCGTCTGATGATGTTGATGGAAATTGCGCTAGAACGTCACGGACATTTCCTTCAGTGGGTTCTGGCCCTTCATCTCTTACGGAAGAAGTTTGGATTTCAGTGGGCATATCCAAAGCGCCAGGGTCGATACCATCGGTTCTAGCATTCGAAAACCTGTGGTGAGGGTCCGTAGCAAGGTGAGTATTCAGTGAGAGCTGGTGCGATGATGAAGTATCTTTGGTCGCAGATCTCGAATGACCGGCCGTGGTGGCTTTGGTTCGATTTGCTTCAGATCTTCGGGCTGATGCCCGCTCATTGATCAAAGGACCATTATGAGAGGCATTTTTCATCGCCTTTTTACGGAGATCACCGATTCCACTCGGACCATCCTTTGCGCCACCTCTCTTTCGACCGGTACCATTGGTAGCTCTGTTAGGTCTACCATTTGATGTCTCAAGCCGATCGTCATCCCCGGCTGCGTTTTGAGTCGGACTCCCAGCCCGATCACTGACATCTCCATCCGAGCAAGCTGTTTCGTTCCCATCTCCATCAATATTCTTCGCGCCTAAGCCGTTCACACCCTCCTGACCTTTCCTTTCAGGTGGCAAGGGGGTTAAATGTCGTTCAAGTTCAACAATGGGAATGTCGAAGAAACTTGTGAGAACCGATTTCAGGAAGCTTTCGATCCGATCCTTGTGCCGGTCGTCTAAACCAGTCGAGTTCGGCACATGATCGAGGAAGTGGATAAATACCTTCAGGACGTCGTAGAATACATCAGTGTCACTCAAATCAAGTTCGAGTTGGAACTTTGGTAAAAACTGGATAATCGAAGGGTTCAAGGACAACTGTCGTTTTTGCTGTTGTTCCCGTTTGATGAGCTCAATTTCATTGATCAAATTCTTGTTCCCAATCAACTTTTTATCCACAGCCTTGAAACTAATACCTTGATGATCTAAAGCTTTCCAGTAATTCTTGCCATCTACCTCACGCCATACCCGATTCCAGTCCCTGAGCGCCTTCTTCCATTCCTCATCCTTCTGCTTTAATCTTGCTAAGACAATCGGAACCGCCAAGGCGGGATTGTCATGAAGCGCTCGAATCACCTCAACACCATGCTCCTTCCCGTAAATCTTCTTGATAATTCTCTGATAGATACTCTTACTCTGACCACCTAATCCAGGCTTTAAACGGTATTCGGCACGATGTTCGGGGTCCATTTGCTGAATCCTCAGATTGATAGGTTCGAGCAGGGCGATGGTGCGCACATTGGCCTCGATGTGATAGTCATATTCGTGTCGCTCATCTTCGGCCTGGTACAAAGCTCTTTCAAATGCGTTGGTCTGTCTCGGCGTGAAAAGTTGCTCGTCAGCCGATAGCCCAGGTGGACCACAGACCCACCGGTCGTTCAACACATCCGAGCAGAGGGCGTCCCTTCCGGAGCACGCCACCGTGACGTCAGATTCGGGCACTTGTCTATAGCTAGGGCCGCAGTCGGGGATCGCGTCGGACCCTGAAACTGGTCGAGTGTTGAGAGCGGGGCGATGGCACGGCTTTTTGGGTTCGGGTAGACCGTTCGCCGATCCTTTTCGTTTAGATGGGGTCAGAGCTGAATCTTCTCGCCACCCAACAACATCGGTAAACCGGGACCAAAGGTCAGGACAGTTGATCAAAAAAGGCTTGATCTTCGAAACCAGTATATTGAGATCGATGAGGTCTTGAGTAAACAGGTTGATGATTTTCAAAAATTCGATATAAGTGGTCTGATCGGCAAAATAGGTCTTGACATGATGGAAGAAAACAAGCTCTTCCTTGGCAATCACTCTCTTCGGAAGTTGATTGGTGCTATGAATTTGTTTGCCCTGTGAGTCGTGTGTTTGCCCGGGGATCGGACGCCGCGGGGTATCTCGAGATGTACAATTTTCTAAAGCTAGCGCGCGATTCGAGGTCAATGTGGTATGATAAGCCTCTCCGATCGAGCGATAACCGGGTGGGGCAAAGCCGGGAGGAGGCTGTCCGGCTATTGGGGCAGTGGCGGAAGCAACATTGTCGCTGGCTGGGTTTGGAGCAACTCTTGCCTTCCTTTTCACTCCTCTCAGCGGGCTGGGATCCACAGGAGCGGATGCGCCGGTTCGAGTGGTGTCAGGATTGGGGTGACGAGACCCATTGGCTTCAAGTGTGGCTGGGCGTGAACCACCGGGAGCTGTTGCTTTATTACTGGCCGCAGTATTCGCGCCGTTTCGCTTCTTTTTGACGACCGGCTGTTCAGAGACCAAAGCGGTATCACCAAGGTAACATCAGCATCTATAACTAAGGTTAAACTGATTTTGAGAGCACTGACATTAACGGGTTTCGACTGGTTGGATAGCTGTGATGGGTTCTTTCGGTCTGGAATGTATAATCGATAGTACATCAGCGGAGGTCGACTATGCGAAATAATCACGTATGCACTCAGCAAGGTGAAATGTGCTGACCATCGTGGGGAACAGCCCCGGCTGAATTGCAGACGCCTAGTAAGCCGTTTGGGTTGGAAAGCGAAGGCTGGGGGGCATTTCCCGAAGTATCGGGCAAGAATTGCATGAACTCGACCATCAGATCCGGTTCGTCGCGGAATAAATGGTTCACTTGCTCGTAAACCTAATCATTTTGAAGTAGTACTGTACATTAGTCTCAAGCTACCAAGTAATTAAGTGTCAAATATGGTTGGACAAATGAGGGTACCTCTTGGATAGGGCGGGCATCCCTCTGATAGGTTTGAAGGATGTCCAAAAATGTCTGGTACGTTTTCGGGTCGCCAGAATAACGATTCTTGATCTTGTTGACATACGTGATCGCATGATTGAATTCGAGTGGTTTGACAGTAGATTTGGAAGCGTCGGTGCTGGTGGTGTTGGACAAGGCTGGACTATTGGTTCGGTTAGGTGCCAGGTTATGATTGGCGACCACATCCAACGTCACGGGCTTCGTCTTCGCGGAGGCAACCATTGAGGTGCCTGCGGCAGATGTTGGTGCATCAGGTGCTATTGTTCGAGGCGAAGGACCGTTGAAAGGGAGACTGTTGACATTATCTCGAGTCAATCGGTCAGTGGACAAAACAGGGGCGACAGCGGGAGCCACCGTAGAAACAGGTGCAGTAGTAGAATCGGGCGGAAGGTTATGAGACCCTATCTCCTCTCCTCCGCTGTGCAGGGGCACGCGTTTTTGAGTCTGGATTCCCATTGGATGTGTAACGGTGATGAGGTTATAGGTTGCTTGTACACCAGCTTGAGTGAGTCCTTCTCCCTGGGTAACATCGATGCGATAACCGGGAGGTAAAAAGGTGTTGAAACCTTGAATCAGCGCAGGATGTCCCCTAAAAAGCGACGAAACTCCATCAATAACTCCAGGTGTATCGATCCTGAAAGAGCGGGAATCAGAACTTGATAACATATCGGTCGATCACTGAGCACAAAAAGCCGATGAATGCAATAATTCGAAATTTGACTTACGTCTGCGTCTTGAAATCCTTCATGATGTCCAAAAATTGGTTGTAAACACCGGGTAGTTCTTGGAATTGAAGCTTGACTTGATCGAGATAACTCAGAGCATCTCGAACATTCAGAGGCCGATAGTTGTGAGCAGCCATAGTGGGTGGAGCGGGTGGGTTAGTTTGCTGAGGGGGCAAACTGAAAGATTGAAAGGTAGTTCCAGCAGCTGACGCGGGGGCATTGACTGATGATTGGGAGGTGGGAATTCCTGTTGAGCTAGACGTGGTTTTCAAAAGCTGCGCCGAGCTTGGTGTAAGCAAAGTGCCGGATGCAGCCTGAGGAGCTTGGGACATGTTCCTGTCTAGGAAATACTGCAAACATAGTACAATTGATGAGATGTCAGTTACAACACATGTCGCAAAGTGGTCATCGATCAGAGTCATCCGCATTGGTAGGGGTTGGAAGAATCATAGGTGGTGGAACCGAGGAATCAACCTTAATTTGAATTGAAGGCTTCTGGATCCAGGATGAGCGTAGAGGACAGATGTGGGTTCACAGAGCTTGGACTGAAAGAGAGAGAGCACGAGTTAGCCAAGTTGTCTTCACATATCAAGTTCCCTCTATCATATCAACGACAAGGTACAGTGGAAGATTGATACCTGGGTGAAAGCGGATCCGTTTTGAGCTATGCAAGTCGTAATTAGGAAGGTCCGAGCAAAGTTGAATATCTGATGACCACCTCAAAGGTGGCTTAGGGCGAGTTGAGAGATGACAGGGGACGAAGAGGTTTGGAGAGTTTGATGAGAAATTAGGATGTAGAAAGTTGTAAATTGTTCTTGAACACCTTTTTGTAAGCAGTGTTTAAATAAGTGATCCAATACCAAATCGAGTGCTTGAGTGCTTTAGATCGGATCTGTACTACACTTTACCAGTTTACACTATGTAAATACATTGATTACAGGTCATTTACACATTTACAGTGCGTGCTGTTTAGTGTAACACTACATCCGTAACACGCGATACCGTATATATGTAACTGCATTTACACCCGTTGCACTACAGTACAGTACAGTAAGACGATCCACAGCGGGACTGTCATAGAGGCTCAAAAAACGAGTTCGGCAGTAAAGCCCTCAGTCGAAAAACCATCGTTGAACTTCATGCCAACATCAGTGGCATCAGCTTGAGAGATTGACTTTTCATCACTCAACTAATATCAGAACAAGATTGAAAAAAAAACACTTGACAATCACAACTACTTTGCTACTGGACTTCCTGAATATTCCTGTCCAAAGGTCTACCGAGTCCAACATACCCCGGTCGAGGGTGCTGTACCTCTCCAGCTCACAGAGTCCATCAAATGGGAAGACTGGAGCTGAGACGGCCGCAATCAAGGCCAGCGATTTTTTTGGTGAATGCAAGAAACCTTGATCGAGGTTGTAAAAGTTCTTACCTAAGCCCTCTAAGCCTAGGAGACTTTGATCGTACTCGTCCACACCCTGGAAGATAGTTTGGCAATGAGTATTGAGATCTCAGAGGAGTCGAGCAGTGTGAGAAGAGTCGTCGAATGCCCGTCACACGGCAAGCTTAACTCAAGCCCACACAGTACCAAAGTTTTTTCCCGACTGCTCGAGACGCTGGTACAGGGGGCTTGACTACTAAACAACATTCCAAACTGAGCGTCAAACGACTTTTGGTAGGAGGTTTATGATTTTCCCACCGACCCATCACCGCTCAAAAAAAAAAAAAAAAACCCTGGACCTCCAGGAGCGGTCCGCGGTTTTGCACATTCTGAAGCGATCCCTCGATTCAGAAGCCTTGAAATTGTTCTTCTTCATCTCATCCATAAGACCTAACTTGACATAAGTCCGATCGTACCTCGGTATTTTTTGAGGACGGGTCCTTGCCGGGGTACTACGAATTTCAAGCCCCGAGTGTTGCGCGGCCGGGTCTAACTTATAACCCCACTCACGGCTCAAAGCTTGTTGACGATCGAAGCCATACAGCCCGACCGGATACCTCACGTTTGAGGCTTACAAGCCTGTCCAGCTTGATTTCTCAATGATTGAGCAGAAAATGCTCAATGGTTACTCTTGTAAACATACGAAAAGCCTTGATTGAAGAAAGGCTGTTCTTTCAGAATTCTCAAAACATCAAGGAATGGCCGAGATCAAGAGGTCTGAATCAAAAGTAAGCTGAAGTTTTTTCAATTGTCAGTTTGACTCTCACGCCACTAGAGATGTCGTGTAGTATGCAAGTCCCTTTTTTTTTAAAAAATTATTGTTTTAAGTGTCTTTCGAGCTTCAAAGCTATCAGGCACTTTATAACTCCAGCACCTGTAAAAACCCTAAGTCAGGAAAAAGTTGCTGTTGGCTGTTTTGGGGTAGTGTTACAAGTAGTTTGCCTGTTATTAAAGGCACTGAAGGATGGGGGTAAGACTCACTCAGCGGGCTCTTGTGGTCGCTGGGTTGATCTTTGCCCGTGGATTGGGCCCAGCTCCAGCGGTCTTTGAGTCGCCAGGTGGTGTTGCAGAATTTGGCTAATGGGGGAAAGGCTTCGGGGTTGGATAGAATTTGCTTGTTAAGGGTGATGTCGAGTTGGTGTAGTTCATGGTCGAGGAGCGCTCCTTCTTCGTCGTACCTGTTGCAGATGAAGAGAAAGTAGTCGATGGTTGCGGTGCCTTCTTGGCATTCACATGCCGGGTCCGTTAGTTCCTTGAAGCGGTGTAGGTTTTGGTTGAGGTGGATGTGGTTGGATTGAGGTTGGGTGATAGTTGTGACTTCGCGTTTCTTGAGAGTGTCGAGGCCTTCGAGGTGTTTTTTGGGTTGGGGTGGATGGCCTAGGCGTTCCGTGTTGGCTGGGCTGAGGGTGAAGGGGCGCGCCGCTCTTTGATGGCGAAGATGAAAGCGGCGGTGCTGGGTGAGTCTGTGAAGGTGCTTGGGAGGGATCTTTGGGTGAGGGTGTTGGCAGCGGCGTCGGCTCTCTCGTTGCCTGGTATGCCTTGGTGGCCTGGATACCCCCGGATATTGATCTGCAGGTGAGTGACATTATAACGTCTCTTGCGTGTTATTGTAAGTCTCCTTCTGATATATCCTTCAACTTTCTTCAAAACTTTCCGCGTCATCTATCTGCTAATCTAGTGTGATGTGGTTTGGTCAATTGGATTGTGAATAAAGTCAATCATTTCCCTGCAGTTTAAAATATTGAGGAGGTCTGTATATAGGGATTTTTTTTTTAATATTATCAATGCTTTGCAGTTGTTGTTTTCACGTATCCAAAGCTTTTCAAATCAGTTAATGTTGTTTCAGTTGACAAAAAAATACGCCTGAATGCTAGCACCAAGGCCCCTTCTACATTGAATCACTGCCAAGAAAATTGCATCGCATAGAGGCATGCTATGTCACATAGCAGGCCAAGATGCGATGCAATAGGTCTATTTTCCAAGGTAGGGACCTTGTAAAATGGTCCATAGTATCACATGAAGACATGCTATGTTACATAGCAAGCTTCCATGCGATGAAAATATATTGACAGTGAATGAAATCTTCAGCTTCAACCCAAACATGCTGGAATTATGAATATATATATTCTCTGCGGCAGGTGTGCAAGTAAAAGCAATCTACTCTCCATTGAAACTCTAGCGTTTTTTTTTTCTGGCCAAAATTGGCTGTCTTTGAGAGTTTCTATCCACTTACAATTCTCTTTGCATAGAGTATGTACTGTACTGAATCTGAATGAAAAAACACTGAGACTTTACTAAAAAGAAAATCTCAAATCGCATCCATTTCAATGATAAAAGGAATGTAACTATGATCTTTGGAGGAAGCAAGATACAGGACTGTGTTGGTAAATAGCTATTTGTAGGCAGCCATGACTCGCAAGCAGACTGTAGAAGTGTAAAAGAAACCTTTCATCATTTTGCAAAGAATAAGAAAAGGGGGAACAGCTCTTGGTGATATTTCCTCAGATATGCCAAACCCTGAGATGCCCAAATTTAGTTCCCCACCCTGAGATGTCCAATTTTGGCATTGCTCACCACCCACTGATCACAGTTTGGAAAATCGCTGGAAATTTTCAAGTTCAATGCTGACACCTGTTATTCTACTAGTTGAATCTTTATGGTATGAGGGAATTACCCTTCACCGCCAGCAAAAATTACTCGGACAGCCTTGTCCGAGTAATTTTTGCTGGCGGTGCTTGTAGTCAGGGTTTTCGCATGAGGGCTAAGGATTTTTTTTTTTGCGTAGGAATTCTTGCCCTCCACTTTTTTGCGAGCACACTGGGGAACACGATCCCACCTTGTACCCTCAGATGCGCTGGGATTGCCTCCACACTTTACAAGTGGAAGCATACCAATCCTTCCTTTCCCCTATGAGCTACATACAAAATGCCCTTGGTAATTTTCACATGTAGCGGGTGTGGTAGGCCAAATGGGTGCAGCTTAAGTGCATGAAGCTGTTGGAAAACTGAATCCTGGGGGGGGGGGGGCACCTGGGGTCTAGTAAGTCACAAGTCATAGTTGACCAATGGCTACAGACTGCTTATGAGCGGCACTACATGTGAGAATTAGCGAACTGGTTTTTCTTGTAGCTCGGAGGGGAAAGAGGGGAATATCCTTCCACCCATACATTGTAGAGGGTAGTTCAGCGCATCTCATGGTGCAAGGTGCAAACCTTAACTTGACTAAGTCCCTCCCCATCCGGAGGAGGTGCAACCCCGCCCCCGACCCCACCAGCCCGACTCAATCCCTCCACTACAACCACCCTGCCACTGACACCGATACTGAAAATCACCCCCCCTGGGAATGACGCCTTCCTTCTCCTCACTTTCTTTGGGAGCGACTCTTTCTTTTCTCCCTGAAAGGCCAGGATTTCGCTGACACCCACAGAAACTAGTTAAAGGGGGTCGGGATCTGCCGTCTCACCCTGAGACAAAAGAAGCCCACTCATCCCCCGCCCAGGAACATCATCCTGCCCCACCAAGGCCTGACCAACTTTAACGGCGTGGCAGGACTGGTCGACACCCCCAAGCTAGGTGACGTGTGACGAATGCCTACTTCTGCTTATCCCTAGGGGACCACCTATTTCCTCTCATTTCCTTTTTTTTTTCTTACCTCTGTCTTTCCGCTTTCCTATCCATTCTTTCTTTCTCTCTCGCCCATAACCATCGCCCGACAAACGCTACGAGTAGTCAAACCATCCACCCCAACCCGTTGAGAAGCTAGCTCAACCCTAGTTACAGTTGTAGCCCCTAAGCCAGTTTTTTTTTTTTTTTTTTCTAGTCTTACAGTGTTGTTTGTACTCGTACAGAGAAGGTAACGCACTATAAAATAACAGAACGAATAAGAATAAGAATAAGAATCATAACACATGTTGCAAGGTGGGATTATATTCCCCAATGTGCTTGTAGAAAAAGGGAGAGCAAGAATTAGGCAAAAAAAAAAAAAAAAACTTGAATTTACGAGTAAGTCGTTCTGGTGAACTACTGAGGATTCAACTTGTTGACTGACAGGGTCACCACAAGGGACTTTGTTAACTTGGTAGAAAATTGAAACCATAGCGGAGCTGGTCATCTCTTGTTACGTGTACCATCCTTTTTCGCGTTGATCTCCCAAAATACCCGAGGCTAGCCTAATCAAATATTCATGCCAATGTTGTAGTCATGCTAAAAAGTAGAAAGCCACAAGTTTTAAATTTTCAGAATGTAAATCCCATATATGACCAGGTATCTTTTATACCAACAAGTTATTCTCAAATCAAGAAATCAAGTTCTGTGTAGCATGCTGTGAGGACTCGATACATGCAACGGGCATCAACAGGAGTACTGAAGGTGCTTCATATCAATTGCATCATTCGTTGTAAGTCGTGTTTACTAAAAGGAAAAAAAAGAAGACAAACGGACTCCAATCCTCATTATCACTCAGAAGCAAGACATAAACAAGAGTGCTAATGTTGTAGAGATAACCGGCACTAGGAATGTACCCATGGCTACATTTAAAGAATATGCAGTGGCAGCCGGTGAAGTCAACATAACTGTCCCGTTGGCCGGGGCGGTACGTGCGGGAAAGGTGATATTATTGACTCCGTTAGTAGTGTTGGTGGCATTATTCACGCTAGAAGTGTTGGCAGTGCTAGTGGCGTTGATGATGTCGGTACCATTCCTGGTGATGGTACTTATAGAAGCCGAACTGGAAGTTGCGTTCCCTGAAATTTGCAGAAGACCGACGGTTTTGATTGCTTTACAGCTACTTGAATTTGCCTGTCGATGTGGAGCTGGTGTTTTGGCGTCACCCTGGTGAAACGTAGACGCGCCGTACACGCCTGGAGGAGGCATCGAGTCTCCCAAGCACGAGTCAAAACCTGGAGAAACAGGAAGACAAATTTATAAAAGCACACCTATAAGTAAATATTAAGAATAAATGTTTGATCAACACTTACCTCCTCCATAATTCCCGGGCATGACCCAGGTACACCCCATGACATCATCTAATATAGGTCAGTCATCAGCCATGCCATATATCCTCAGTCATGGAGGCACAATTATGATTATGACTCCCCGCGAGAGGATGCTTACAGATGTGCTGACAATACACTTTAGAGGCCACGTCAAGAAATTCGATGTAATGTCAGAAGAATCGTTTGTATAGCGAGTCACGAAATGGAGGACTGACACCAAGCATTGGGATCGCGCGGATTGCAGATTCGGAAGCAAAACTCGCCGTCACCCATGAAGCTGATTCAGTGGGAAAGATGTTGGAAAGGGGTCAACCTTCCTCGAAGGAATTCATTAAGCCATGGAATACATTGAAAAACTGACTTCATCCACTCCTTAACTTGCTGAACGCCTTTTCCAAATGCCGTAGTGTAGACCAGACTACCGATCGGATTTCCTAAGCCAGTAGCGCCGTGAGGGCTGGATACATTTGCCCAACATTGAAGACATGAATCAGGAATCTAACGTCAGAGGAAAGAGATATGTTCATACTCAAGTTCTCCCCCTTCGTCGTTCTTTTGGATATTTAAGGCAGGCCCATCGATTGCACCGCTGATTTGAATATAATGCTAAGAAGAGGTGATACAGCCGTGCTTCAGCCTCTTCGACTTCGTTTTATTCAAATTCAAGCAAATAGGCATCTCCACATGTCCCTCATAATAAAAGACGGCAATACCTACTGGTGTGGAGAGGAAGTGAGCGCTACGGAGTGCACCAGCCGGAATTTGCCTCGTTCCATGGCCAGATTTGGTACACCACGCCACCTCGTATTCCTCTGAATCCCCAATTCTTTGCTGTCCAGAAGGCGGGGCCCAGATACAAAAATCTGTCAGACTGTTGACGTATCTGAAAGTGGATGCGCAATTCACCATCCACCAAATTGGGCAAGGGAAGCAACCTTATCAGCTGCAACTTCGATGCCGGAATCTTTGGCAACTTGAGTTTTTCGCAAGGGATGATTACGTTGGGAAAAGCCAGCGGAACAGATGACTCACAGGGTCTGACAATTCGAGGTTTGTGAGGACTTAGAACCACAATTGTTGTAGCCGAACTGACCGGGTTCAGTTGTCTTGGGTAGATGCTTAGGATCCGGCCAGTTGGGTTTCGAAGCTGACCTCACGACATTAAATTTGGTCGTAAAAAACACACAAAGAAACACAGCCCTTGGTATGACCACGGCCCACATTTTGGACGCCGTAATTGACTAGGGCGTAAGTGGTTGGAAGCGAGGAGATACGGTACCGATGATCAGCACAGTAGGGCGATAAAGCGACGTGTGTGCTCAAGGGAGTCAGTTCGAGACAAGAAAGTGATCAAGAAAGAAAGGATCACGTCAGGGTAGGAATCTACGGAGGTGGGGGGGGGGGCACATGAAGGGGAAAAAGGTTTGAATATATAGATTGAGATTCGCACAGCGTGCACACCTCTTGCAAGGCATCAGTACTCGGGTATTGTGTACCAGAGTCTCTGCCATGTGGACTCCGTCGGCTACTTTTGGAATAGAATGGGGCAACAAACATTTAAACCTCAACAAACGGAGAAGGGCAAGATAAAGTTGTCGAAAATCTTTGTGAAAGTCCACAGACTTTCGCAAGTCGACTATGAACCGAAATTGATTTCTCCCAAGAAACAGACATACTTGAATAAACACATCATCATGCAGCGGTTTCCTGCAATTGGGTCGATCCAAATCTATCCACACACTAACTCTAGTAGCATCTCCAATGGACGCTATCAATATATATGTTTCTCCGCAAAAATGAGGCATATGTTATAGCGTTTGATCCGGACTCCACCAAAAACCCATCTGTAGCTGGGCAGTCTAGCAATAGAAGTTGTCACCTTAGGGGGATTGTGGTCATGGGATTTGGAAGGCCCCTAACAAAGAGATCACATACAAAAGTTCAATGGTTTTGTGGTACTTGAAATGAGAGTTATAGGAAGAGCTATAGTCTCCGAATGAAGATGCTTCCTTGCGTTCCAATCTATTAGCGCATGGGGTTCATATTTGTGTCAGCGTTACTCCAGCTAAGTTTTATGGGCAAGCGGTATGGGCAGTAATCACGGCACTTGATCGACAAAGCCGAGCGACTTTTGGCCGTCCTCCAGATCACTAAGAAATTGCTGTTTTCAAGAGCATCAAATGGTTCTTCAAAGGTTGTTTGTTAAGTAATATTTAGTACAGTATATGGCGGCAGATTGGGCAATCACCCCCCAGTTCCTGCCTTCTAGGGATCGGGCCGGGTCCGCTCAGTACTTTACTTATACACATGGCCTATCATCAGGCATATCCTAATCGAAGTCCCACGCTGAAGTCCAAGGTCGGTCAGAGTCAACCATCAAATTCACACAGTTCTGATAGTACTTGTATGAGTTGGGTGCATCTCTGAAATGTATTTTGAGATGCGCCCAGGATTTAGATTTTTGGCTGGGGTGGAGACGACAACTCAGTAACCCACACATCTCGGGAGTGGTCGGGGATCAGGCCTGCCGCAGCCGGCCCTGGCATGCCATAGCAGCTAGAGTCCATATGGTATACTAGCATGGGGTTACAAGCATATTGGCCCGCATAACAGGCCCGTCACTCGCCACCATCAGAGTTTAGAGAGAATCCTCAACTCTTAGTACCTATGATATATCTATTGAGTGCTAAACATCATCTCCCAATTGGTATAGTTTGTCCATCGAGTGCCAAGGAAGAGGGACAGAGGAATGATTTGAGGGGAAAAGCCAATCAGAGCTGATGGGTGATTGTCTTAAGCCTCAAGGCAATTTGGGTCATGAATAAGAGATGATGCGGACAAGGTTGTTCATGGAGAATGAGTTGTATGAAGAGTAGCAGAAAAGGTTGGTTAAAAAGGAAGTAAAATTGATTTACAGAGTAGAAGAAAAAGGTTCGGAAATGAGAAAGCAGTTAGTAGGATAGTTTGAGATGAGTAGATGGTTATTAATAGTAGTGTACATCATATTGGAGAAGATTTGTCCCCAATGAGGGAAAGAGATTGTACGTACCACCCACTTCTCTGCTTCTCCTGTTTCCTTTCTTTTTTATTTCTCTTTTATTATCTTATTTCTCTATTTTCTTGTTAAGCAACTTATAATAACTTGATACTGCTTCGTACTTTTTATTTCACTTGTTTCTCGTCAAAGTTTCGTAGAACCCCTGAGATCAACACTCACATTGCGTCCTTCTGTATATCTCACTTTCTATTTGCTGTACCTCCGTATCAGGTCAGCCTCTATTGTTGAGAGACGGACAAGACCACACACATATACTTACTATTGTTCACATCAGGTCGATCACCACATGTTCCAAAATAATCAACATATTTTCATCAAAGGAGCAAAACATCTCAGGGATGCATCAGTCTGTCTCCTGATACATCCCTTCTCCGTTGGCTCTTGCAGAACAGTGCAGGGATGGAACATGAGACATCTCTGAGGTCCGCTGGACAAGTACATCTCAGAGATGTCTCCAACTGACCATAGTGTCTCTTTTTCATCATGGTCAGATTTAGAGCTGTTTGCTACTCCATCCGGAAAGAATGGAGAATTCTGGAGGGTTGGCTGAAGATGTAACTGATGTACATAGTGTGTGGCATGTTCAACCTTCTCAATTTGAAGGTCTTAGAAAGAATGCATATGCCACTCTATGGAGTGAGATGGGACAAAGTGTGTGAGTGTGATCATGTGACAGAGAAATATGGATCAACTGCCTCTCAGCTATATAAATCAGAGAATAGCCATGGTACAAGACTTTTGCTCAACTTGACCATTGTTATCAGTCAGCATGATTATTAATGTGACCCTTCCTCCAAAGGCAGACCGGGATTTTAGCTGCACATCAGTTTTGCTTTGCCCTTGGCTAAGAAAGTGCAACTGACCAGCATAGCAGCCACTTTATTCCTTGAGGTTTGTGTAGCATAAATCCTGATGGAAAACTATGTATTCCCACAGAAGCTGTCAATCTATCAGAACCTACACTATGGAAAGGTCTCCCTCAGTGGGGATAATTTTAAAATATTGTGATAGTAGAGAAAGACCAAGTTCTTGGGTTTATTATGTATATGCATAAGAGTCCTCTAGTCTCTCATTTTTCTCTTATAGAGTGAGTGCTAATGTCAGAGAGTGGGGTTGTATGACATGCCAATACAGGTCTTATTGTAATATAACTTGCACTCCTGAAGTGATAAACAAGTCAATTAAGACTTACCTGTCACTAGACTATTCTTGATGACCAGAGAGAGAAATTCAACATCTAAGAGGTGTAAAAGTGCAGTAGCGCACGTAAAATCAGACTAAAAGAATAACATGCTAATACTAAGTAGCCTCCAGCGCTATACTCCATCCTTGTCATGGATCCAAGAACTACTCTTTCCCTAAGCTCAATTATACCTGGGAAAGAGTAAGTCAAACCCCTTTTACTTAATTTCTCCCTATTTTTCCATTCTTCTGTTCATATTTCTTTCTGACAAGTACCTGATTTTCACTCTATATTTAAAATTGGCTGTCAACAGAATATATATTGTTTCTTGTTTCCCATCACTGACAGCCTGAGTTGATTTATCCCACACTTGAATTTTAGGTCAGTGTAAGCTTATGATCAGGGCTGAAGAATTGCTCAACCCCATTTGGATCATTTTGTATCAGGGAGCGCTGGCACTCGTTAAGAGGCTCTAGGTAAGGGGTTGAAATTCAAAGCTAAAGGTAAAAGATGGCGGATTCTCAAGGCTAGTAATTCTAAGGAATGACAATACTAATGATAGTAAATCATAAAGTGATTGAATAAAACACAAGAAAGAGAGACTGAGGATAGAGAAACAGGATGAACCATGAGAGAAAACAAGAAGTTCATTGAGCTACAAATGAATGAATCAGCCATTAATGATGTAATAAGAAAATAGATGAGATACTATGAGCCTACAGTGCCACCAGTGCTGTTATCAAAGAACAATGAAGCTAAGGCCCATGGTCCAAGCTCCAGACCTTCTGTCTTCCATTCCACCAGATGGGGACAGTTGGTTTTATATGAGGTAGCACTGTGTGTGACCAATACATGTACACATTCCAACTGGAACCAAACCCACAAGAGTTGTCTTCTTTGATAATATGACAGACTTACATGGGTCTGTCTAAATGATTACAAAACCAGAAAAACACATGAACAAATGAGAGAAAGAGATATCTTAAAGAGGCACTGCCAAGATATTTGTATCGGATGGGCCTATCCGATGTTCCATCATCCCGAGATATGCGATGCAGTGTCAGTAGGATTAGGTGCGATGGAATTACACTGCAATATGGTGTCGGAGCATTAGATACCAATAGTAATTCCATCGCACCTAATCCTACTGACACTGCATCGCATATCTTGGGGTGATAGAACATCGGATAGGCCCATCCGATACAAATATCTTGGCAGTGAGAGTGTAAATAAACACTCAATAGCCCAATTCATACCTTAAATCCTCTCATAAGAGGTCACCTAACTGTAGTATGTGCTAGTTTCACCCTTCACAGACTACCTTGTCCCCTCCCCTCCAGTTTTTAAATCTTCTAACCCCTCAACTGTAGTGTTGAGGTAGACCTAACAGCATTCTGCCCCTCACACACATCCCAGGGACCTCCCCACCTTGGGATAGCCCAGGAATTTTTGGGACACATCCCAAGGACCTCCACAACTAGGGATGTTTGTGGGTTCTCTGTAGAAAAGCCTGTGGATGTTTTTGGAGCTCCAGAAAATCTTCCAAGTCCCACTAACTCTACCTCTACATACTAGAGGGAGGGGATTGATTATGCCTCTCCCCCTGCTGTGTAGAGAAGGGCACTAGTTACCTCTCTACTTCAGTGGAAGGGAAACAAACCCTGCCTCTGGAAGCTATATAGGAATGGACTTGATCTTCACCTTGCTTTGGCAGAGGGGAATTGATTCCTCCCTCTGGGAGCTTGATCCCCTATCTACTGTGTCAGCCCTGAGGACTCCTCAGCAGTCCCACAGACTTTCAAACACCAGCTACAGAGATTACTGTAATAGTACACATGTAAATACAAGTTTAACACAAAGATCACATATAGTACTAACAAGAGTACATATGTAATACCAAACCTGAGGAATGCTCAGCAGCCTCACAGAGTGTCAAACACATATTAAGAAAGTACTGTAATAGTAAAAAGGTGTAAATACAAGTGTAACATAAGATTACATATAGTACTAATGAAAGTACATATGTAATCATGAGAGTAAAACCACATTAGATATATGTACACATAAGTAATAATGAATAATCACAGTGCAGGCTCAGTATCAAGAGCCTTAAGTATGTACTTACAACAGGAATGAATACACAACACTGTAATAAGTACTCAACCACAAGTTGACCAGGGTTGTCACAGTAACCAGGAGTTGACCACAGGTTGTTCCAGTAACCACAAGTTGACCAAGAGTTTCCCAAGCAACCACAAGTGGGCCCTTAGCCTAATAGTGAGGGACAGGCCTGAGAACAGGATAGATAAACCCTCCCTTCAGGCCAGGAGTTGGTCCATCCCCCCAGCCTTTTACCAACATACCTAACAGCACAATAAGCACAGCATTGAGGATACTTTTAAATAAGTCATCTGCTCAATAGTGCACAGTGCTAGAGATATTAGTATAAGGGGTTCACCCATAGGCTGGTAGACCTTTCTCCTTGACACCCTTGTCTGTGAGGACTCACAATGGTTAGAGCTAAAGAATCACCCAAGCAGGTGAAGAGCTTCCTGGCTTGTAAAAGTTGGATCAGAGTGGAGTGTTACTAGAGCCTAACTGTAACTCTGAATCCCTGAACAGTATTATCAATTCCCAGACCCAGACCCAGTCCTCCCAAATCCTCATCCTTGAGGTCAATTAGCTGTAGTTGGAACTTGAGGGATCCCCAGTACTACCTGCATTAGCTATTTGAAAGGGGTTTTTAGTCCCCTTTCTCTCTCACCCTTGCTCTGTCAAGTAGCTTTATAGGAGCTATACCTAACAGCAAGGAAGCCAAGTAAAGGCTTTACCTGGAAGGACTAAGTTCTTGACTCTTCCTTCCCAGATTTTCCAGCCAGGAGGTAGCCTTACAGTAGCCACCTCCTGACATATGTTTAGAGGGGGAGATTGAGAGAGCACCTACTGTTAGAGAGGGAGTGAGAGAGCAAGCTCCATCCCTCCCACTAACAGTAGGGAGGGGATCAAGCCTCCAGAGGGCAGAGTTGATTCCCTTCCACTACATTGGGGAGAGGATTCTCATAGGGGACAATACCTTCAACTCTTTAAAGCCACCACAGGAGAGGAAATAGTTGAAACAAGTTGTACATGTGATAAAATTGATGTTGTGCAATAGGTAAGGCCACCAATATATTGACCTGTTTAATAACAGAGGTCAATGAGATGGGACCACAAACAATAGACACTAAGAGCCTTTTTGAAGACTCAACTGAGTCACTGCCAAGATATTTGTATCGGATGGGCCTATCCGATGTTCTATCACCCCGAGATATGCGATGCAGTGTCAGTAGGATTAGGTGCGATGGAATTACACTGCAATATGGTGTTGGAGCATTAGATACCAATAGTAATTCCATCGCACCTAATCCTACTGACACTGCATCGCATATCTTGGGGTGATAGAACATCGGATAGGCCCATCCGATACAAATATCTTGGCAGTGAGTCTCATGGGCACACATGGTAAGAAAGATGAAGGTTAATCAAAAAAACTGAGATGTGAGATATGTAACAAAATGAATTGGTTGTAGTTATAATAAGGAGACACAAAAGTTGATAGAGAAGACATGTACATTTCCTTCAAATGAAGAAGGAAACAGAACATCCATAAAAAAACATCGCACACACACACACACACACACACATATATATATATATATATATCCCTACAGTTATCTCTTCTAAAATGAGTAGCACACACAGACAAACATCAGGACCAACACAGCAACACTCTGAGATAATTTTTTAAAAAAAAATCACTTAGTAACTTCAGACATGTAATGCTAAGATAAATTGACACTACTATAAGCTACAGCTCAACACTACTCTTGAAGCTTGACATAAAAAACTGAGGCAGTCTCTTGAAAGTGTCTATACACTTTATCCTGAAAGTACCAAGGTTTCCAAGTTCATGATCAAATGCCAAGAGATTTACAGATCTTCTGGTCCTTGACCAAATGGTCCTCAAGTATCAATGAAGACCACTCTTGTAAAGTGATACAGGTTTTTTTCTATCTTTTTCAATAGTGTTGTGAGTATATGAATACTATTGTGTACATGCATTGGTTACTTCAAAGGGTTAAGGCCCTTTAAACCACAGTGTCCATGGAAAATGCGCATGGCATTGAGAGCCAGCAAATCCCCTCTGTGTGACAAAGGGAATTCATGGGCACTTGATGTTGTGTGCATTTCTACTTTTTTATTTTTTCCACCATGCGTTTACAGCTTTTAACGGGTACATTAACATCCAGCTACCATCAGTAATTTCAGCTTATACCTTATGATATGGTATTCATAATTCATGTACACTCCAACTACAATCACTCGACTCAACACCATCGATGACCAGCTCGATCGTAGGTCGGATTTGGTCAGTCAGATCTCTCATCAACCATTTCAGGTCATCCCACTCAACTAATCATCATCACACTAAACAGGATAGCGGGCACCCTCACCCTCATCAGCTTCATCGCTTATACATCTCAAATCTTCATCCTCATCCCACTCTTTACCAACCCTTGGAGCCTCAAATGCCTCCAGCTCCTCGTCCCTTTCAATCTTCTTGTCCTCATCGTCTTCCTCAACTACATCCTCTGTGTCAGGACTGAACCCGGCACCGTTCCAAAAGACTGGGTCCGATGTGGTCTCTTCTTGGACTGTTCCTACGAAACTGACCTATGCGCTCTTTCTTCTTAGGACCCAACGTTTCAGATCGATAGAGCAGAGGAAGATGTCAAGAAGAAGCTCTTGATCGGGAGCGTGCGATTCTGTAACGCTTGTCGGCTCTACAAACCACCCAGAACGCATCATTGCAGGCACTGTCACAGGTCGGTGTCATTGATCCTCCGTGACTCACACGAATAGCACCGGTCACGGCCAGTCATGAAAGACAGATTTCTTACCTGTCACGCCTATCTTGAGACTTTAGGTGTGTGCTGAAGATGGACCACCATGTAAGTTGTCGATCAAAAAGTCTGAGAAGTTTACCATAATCTCAAAAGGCTCACTCGTACCCGCTTCCGTTAGTGTCCCTGGGTCAACAATTGTATCGGTCATTTCAACTACGGCCATTTTCTTCGATTTTTGATCTCCGTCGACTTGGCCTGCTGGTACCATATCTGGCTGATCAGCAAGCGCGCTTTCGGTGAATACACCTATGGGGTACTATTCCCGTTCTTGTCCAGGTTGAAGGCCATGAGTCTGATTGTGGAGCCTTCGTCATTCTGCGGCTGTTTTTTGTTTTTGTTTTTTTATGTAGCCACCGCCTACCACGACAGAAATGCTCTTCTTGATCACCAACTATGTTGCTTGTCTGCCGGTGATTATCGCAGTTGGGGTCTTTAGTTTGTATCATCTCTGGTCTCTGATCAACAACACAACATCGATTGAGATTTGGGAAAAGGAGAAAGCGCAAGATCTGCGTCGGAAGGGCAAGATCAATCAAGTCAGCATCCATCTACCTGTCTTCTGTCCAGCTTCAAAGTTGCCTGGTTAGGTTCTGATTTCATACTTCTGATTTCAGTTTACCTACCCATTTTCGCTGGGCGTCATCCGTAACATCCAAGCTGTGCTGGGAAAGAACCCATTGTTTTGGCTCGTACCCCAGCGCATGACCGGAAACGGGCTTTTTTTCCCTACCGCTCCTGGTCTCGGTTCGTCTTACATTCACTGAAATGTAGTCCGGAAAACAAACCCATTGGCTTTGGCTGACGTTTAATGTCCTTATGACTCTTCCAGACCCACTTGAGCAGTACCTTTGGCCGCCGCGTGATCTGTTCACGCGCCGAACCCAGCAAGCTCAGCGGCGGAGGTCTGACTGGCCAACAAAACCTTTCACGTACGGAGACTCAATCAATCCTAACCTCATAGCCACTAGCTCGATCGTCTTCCCCTCCGGGCTCTCCGAACCCGCCCACCCTCGCCGTCGGCTTGTCTCTCCTTACCATCCTCATTATCGGAATGACGAAGAAGACAACGGGGTCCGGTTTGGGCTTTCAGACTCAGACGAGCTCTCGGACTCGGCCACGATCGCTAATGGCCATAGGCCAGATCCAAACCGTGAGTCCGGTGAGGATGAAGATGAGCCATTGGGCAAATTGCTCGCACGCCGCCGAAGCCAATGGACCGCCGACACGAATACTTACAGTTCTGATCGAACTTCATTACCGGCGGGACCGGACAGGTTTCCTTTACCAACCAAGGCGAGAGTACGCAGAGGCAGTGAAGGCTACGAGGTAAAGCCGCCGAGTTGGGGTTCCCCTGATCAGAGCATGTATGAAAGGCCTCATGAAGATGTCGAGTGGGCTTATGAAGAGGGTAGCGAAGGATCTGATGGTTAAGAGACTGATGTTTTGTCAATAATCATTATACTGTGTACCTTTCTTGCATTACTCTTGCACTGTAAAGCAGTCAACCTGAGTTGCTTTGATCTGTTCTACCTCTGAGTCTCAATCTATGTTTTACAGGCGGAGGTATCATCAATACGCCCATTGCCACTGCATTCGTCCAATGATTTTGATGACATTGGCTGCTAGCCAGATTACTATATTTGCTACGTAGATTCAGGATATCATTCAAGAATTTTTCGACCTACAATTTCACAAAGCTTTTTGGTCTCAATACAGCACACCTTTGGGGTTGTAGATAGCCTCCCAGAACCCTATGCATCCTCCCATCGAGGGTCAAAAACCCATCACTTGAGCTATTTAGAAGCCTTGAATTTCCCCCATGGAAATGCATACGATGGCTTGGTCAAGCTCCCTCGGATCAGTCTTTCGCATTTCCAGTCCGCAGTTACACCGTATACCCTTGCTAAATACGATATCACGGGCGCTATGTATATGGCATCTTTACAAGCAGCCACCACTTCGAGATAGGCATATCGTGGACAGGGTCTTCACCTGTCCTCGCCGTACCCGCGGCGCTATTGGTGGCTGTCCATGGGTCCTGGAACCGACGGAATAAGGTGAGGAGAAAGAAAATACTGTTATCAAGAATCGAGACTTATGGATAGCATCCACATCCACATCCACATCCACACCCACACCCACAGCCTCACCCCACCCCAGGTCTCATGAGTCACCCAGAGGGAACAGGAGCGCATGTTTCAAGAGTTTGAAATAGATTGGTCATGACGCATCCGGTCTTGAGAATTGAGGGTAAGATAAGTACGCTTTTAAATCCAACACCAGCTCAGACCTCACTTCACTTCTCCCACTTCTCGCCACTCATCTTGTTTTCATCAAAAAAAAAAAAAAAAAAAAAAAAAAAAAAACCCACGTATCATGTCATTAGGATTCCTATACTCTTGAGCAATATACCCAGAAAAATCCTTCTGTCCTTTGAGGAAACAACACCCCATTCACGGTGCTGTGAACGTAGAGTTCTCGAATCGATCAGATGTAAGTAATTGTGCTTGATACGAACGAATCAACTTCAAGGGGAAAAATTCCATTTTCTCTTCTTTCCTCATCTCCAAGTTTATCACTATGTACTCCGTTTTTTTTTTTTTTTTTTTTTTTTTTTTTTTCAAAGTCAGTCTCAGTTAGGATCTCAAACGCCGGAAGAAGAGAAGAAGAAACCTGATTGAAAAAAATAAAAAAAAAAATAAAAAAAAATCCGGTGAAGAGAAATCAAAGAAAAGTAATATATATATATATATATATATATGTCTATATTTAATTAATTGCGTTACATTGTTCTAATAAAAAAAAAATGGACTTCTTCTCTCTCTAATAGCAGCGGCGAAAAAAAAAAAAAACTCAAAAGCCTACACGTGCTTTGTAGTCCCGAGCCAAAGGTGATTAAATTTCAAAGGTTATTTTTTTATTTGATTTTTTTTTTGAAAAAGACTACACCACCCGACTCAAGCCCATTCAAACAAGTCTCTTGGATCTTGCTTTATGAGAAGAGTATAAGTGAAAGTCTGCATGAAAAAAAAACCTCTTTTCAAACAAAAATAAGGGGAAAAAAAATGGCGAGTGGGTTTCAAAATAATAATAATAATGATAAAAACTGGTCACAAAGAGACTAGTATGAGATTGGATTTTTGTATAAGTTTACCACTTTTTCTTTGTCTTGTCTCACACACACACACACACGCACTCATGGCCTAAGTTAAGGTTCAAATTGTGAAACGAAGAGAAAAAGATAATATACAGATTGATTCTGTTTCAATGAATTTGATTTTGATTGAACGCGGATTTATGATGTGACAACGACAAGGACAACGACAACGATGACAAAATTCCAGCTGAAGAAGCAAGTACCCAGTTGATTTCATAAAATTTAATAATACCTGTCCTAATATATATATATATATTTATCATCATCACCCTTCACTCATCAATATTTTTAGTCTTTTTTTTTTTTTTTAAAAAAAAGCCATTATGTTGAAAAAATCCTTCAGGGATTTTTTGTAACTCACTTTTTGCTCCAAACTAGGTCAAGTATTATCTAGTTTTTTGTAGGGATGACATCCTGTCTATGAATATCTATCTCGAGTCCATTTTATTTTCATTTCTTTATTTATTTTTTTTTTAAGAAAAAAAATCATCATTGTGCACTTTCAATGTTCATCTGTGTTGAAAAAAGAAAAGAAAAAAAAATGTGAGTTGGTGTCTTAGTAAGATTTACAGCAAACGTAAATCTATAATAAGGACTATCACAGTTTTAATTTTCTTTATTTTTTTATTTTTTATTCTTTCTTTATTTTTTTTTCTTTGTCTATATGCTATCAGAAGAGGCTAGGTTCGGATGAATGTTTAACCTTTGCTGGTTGAAATATACTAAAGGGTGTGTAGAAAAATAAGTGTCACATGAAGCTTCTATAGTAAAAATGATGTTATGAATGATTAATGTGAAAGTTTTTAAAAGCTAAGCAAAAAAAAAAGGGGGGGAAACTCAATTTGTATTCATAGGTTTGTATTTCTATAAATAGGTGAATTAGAACTCTTTATAAGCTTGATCAAAAGTAACAACAATGGAAAGAAAAAAAAAAAAAAAGAACAACAAACAAAATTAAAGAGAGCTTTTTTATTAGAAAATCTGAAGAGAGAGAGAAAATCAACTAGATCAAAAGTAAAATCCTTCTCTGTTGTTATGAGCCAATAGACGCTCGAACCCGCGCACGGCGAACAACCTCGCGGACACCTTGTACAGCGCGCATGTCACAGTACAGTGCGTACTTTAGGAGCCAGCAGAGATTTTCATCTCCGCTCTCTTTCCCTATAAGTTCAATCTCAATAGAACCTTAATCATCTTCTTGAGAACTCATCGAGCGCATTCCCCTCGTCTCCAAAAGCCCCAAGTTGGGTCCCAACATCTGTTCAATTTATCCTCTATCAAACATAATAAGAGAATATGTTAAAGTATCACAAAAAGCTATGTTACATAATATGCTGAGAAGGGTGGGTTTGCCAAGGAATCTTGTTGGCTGAAATATACCTTTTTGAATTCTTCTTGCTTAATCTGAATGGCTCAAACTTTTATTTTTATTTTTATTTGGCTTGAAGTGTTTCACTCCTATTGAATTATTCAGTAGAGAATGTTATGTATATTTTTGAAAATAGGAAAGAGTTTATATATATTTTTAAAAAAGTTTTGATCAAAGCGAAACGGTGGGTCAGAGAGAAAGATTTGATAAGATAAATAAATGAAACTCTTCCTGACAGGTAAAAAAATAAATAAATAAAAGTTTAAGATCAATAAGACAGATGTCGTCACCCATCATTAAATATTTTTCTAGGTCCATACAATTTACCCAAGGTTTACGATGAAATGTGAAATTGAAACTCGGAAAATTTGTTAAACTGAGATCATTTTCACCCTTTTTGAAAGTTGTGAGAATTTATGAAGGCTCTGAAATGTTTCCAGGGCTGTAGAATAATCACAAAGAGAAAAATAGGGAAGCATACATAAATCATCTCATAAGATGAATTTCATCAAATAAATAAATAAAAACCTAAATTAAAGAATCCTCTCACAATGGTCAGAAGCCTTTCCTGACTCTTGATTTCTCTCATATTTCAACTCGAATGGTACGGATTTTTTTTTTTTTTTTTGTAAAGCTGAAACATTGGTAATTTGAGAATCAAGAGGCGCCGAAGCATGTAGTGGTGAAGGATGTTTGCTATTTACTTATATTTCAACACAGACCAAAAAAGTTCAAACCACCCAGAAATTAAGAAACAGAGCAAAATTTAATCCGAGGAGTTGCGACCAAAGCAGCCAATGAGATTACAACAAGTTATTTTAGCATCTTGGTGACCAATGATATGACGGCCTTCAATCTTGGTAATCGATGACTAGCCGTTTCCGATGTGGTGAGTTCCTGTTACCAGCCGTTGAAACCTCAGGAGACAACCGTGAAGTTGGAGTGGGGTCTTCTGAAAGTTTATTGGACGAATTAATTGAGACATCGGTGACCTTTGGAGGGCCGACGAAAGGGATCACGGGCCCCGGGTTCCCAAGGAGGGCAACTTGGGTAGTTTTCAATGGTCCTCTCGAGCCCTCTACTTCACTACCTGACATACTTTCACCTCCCATTAACCCACACAACTTAATTCCATCCACACTGGTCGAGTTCCCGGTCTCACATTCAATTCCTTGTCGGTGAGATTCTCTCATAAGCTGATGATTCCCGCTGTTATTGGCTTTGGGGGCTATAAGAAGATAATCACCATCAAGTCCAATGCTAGTCTCGGTCATCAGCGCTCCTGTTCCCGCTGGCACGGCGGGTGAAATGATCTCGCAAGGACCGGAAGTCTCCTGGTTCTGGATGACCCTTCTTTTGCAGATCTGTAATTGGTTTGGGTGAATATGATGGCTTACAAGTCGAGTACGAACAGCTGTTGAGGACGTTCACCAAAGTATAGTACATCAATTGATATCAGATCTGTGTCCTCAATGGATTCAAATTACAGAGAGTCTTGACCACACCCGGTAGTTGGATTCGGAGTTCAACCTCCCCTCTTGCATGTTGTGATCGTATGGCATGAATATATGTGCCTATGTTCAAGATTTTTCAAGAAAATTTCAACCTCGCAGCAGTTACCTAAAAATGAGAAAGTAGATCATTGCTTACTAACTGCTTGATACCCAGCAGGCACAAAGTCTTCAGTAATTACTGAAAGACTCATCGTAATCTTCAGTGCCATTTGACTCCTGACCATGATTCGCGTACCATCTGACCATGTTCCAATCTGAAGGGGGTAGATGTTGTTTGGATCTTTTGAGACGGGCGAGCCAATGACTTCGAATACCCCATCATCGATGGCCAAGAAAGTGTTGTATGCTCCATTAGTAGAAGGTATCCTGCGCCCGATGACGATGTATTCTCCGGCAGGATTGCTGAGACCAATGCACCCGGTCCGATTTTGCGCTCTAGATTGGTTTTTTTTTTTTTTTTTTTTTTTTTTGAAAATATATCATCATCAACAGTGAATGATTAGGTACGCAAGTTCACCATTGAATTTAGTATGATCAACCCACCGATGAAAGGTTGCTCGTTCAAAGTCAATCACCCAACCTTTTCTCTCTTTGTGATATTTGCCTAGGAATACGTTATCGTCCATGATTTCATCAACATCTGTTGACCAAGTTGGAGCCCCAATATTCATGATCAGATCGTCTGGATCTTCAATTTCGAAATCCAGCGTGTAGGAATACTTTGACATGGGTACCCATGTTCCGCTCAAGGCTGATGTCGATGGATCAATTGCCGTGACAAATAATGGTGACGCAGATGGTGCAGGGTTAATTGCAACTGTCATGTTATGTTCAGATGCCGAGTAAGTATCGATGGTTAATTTGTCAGGGTATTCTAGCTTGGTATAAGAAACCTGAAAAGGAATACCAAATCCAACGTATCAGCTACGAGATGAAGGTATATCAAATTGAAAGCTTCACTTACCCCACCCGATATCGTCACCTGAGATTGGAATGAAATGGGTCGCCGCCTGTTCTGCACGCTAACGCCCAAGTTTGCCCGACAGACACAAAGGAACTGAGAAAGAATGCTGACAAGTATGATGAGTTCCATTTTTCAATCTGTCGTCCTAGAATTTAAAGTTGCTGTGGCTGTTGAAGGTATTCAAAGAGTGACAAAGGCAGTCGAGTGCCGTGTATAAAGTTGGTCAAACGCTCGCTAGATAGCGCTCACTGAAAAGAATGAAGAGAGCGAGCGCAATGGACGCCACAAAGGCTTGAAGAGCATCCGGCACCGGAAAAGCTATGCGGTCTTCTTGCGGTAGGTGCAAATCAGAAACCGTTTAGAGTGATACAATTGGGGCACATTTGCCAAGGACCCGCCAAGATTCACGTTGTCATATCCGACCACAGGGACGTGTTTCATGAAAACATGAAACAAGTGAGTGGCGAGACTTCCACGGATCTATCTTTGTAGCTGAAGTCCACGTTTCGGATCCATATCGTATCTCATGTGGTTTATAATCGCGAACATGGCGCGCATGTGCTTTCCGTCTGCTGTTACTCCATGCTGATCTCTTGATTTTTTGGACCGGTTGCGTCAGATCCCGCCCCAGAAATGATCCATGGGTATGATAGCAATGGGTCTAATTCTATGGGGCCTTTTGACTGATGAAAAAAAAATCAAAAAAATTATAAATTACTCGGGACAGCCGACGAGTGAAGATGATTTTTTCGGACTAGACGCGCGACAGAAGTACAAGCCAACTTTTTGAGCCCCGGCAAATCCTACAGATGGAACTTTTTGTATCCTACAGATGGAACTTTTTGTATCCAGGCCGGAATATGCGCACTTGCAAGCACTCCTACCGATGTGAAACAACACATCGCCATCCAAGATACCATCCTAAACGAAGCAACGTATGCACGACTTAGTCCTGGTGTTTCACGTACTAAACCGGTTGTTGTCTGTCTTGGTTCAGCTAATTACTCAAGTCCAGATAAGTAGTTGCCCACCTGCCAGTCCCCTGAGAGTGAAGATGATGATGCAGGCACGCTTGCTTCTCCTCAGGATGTTTGCCTTAGGCCCATATTAGACAGCTTCGGCTCAGAATACATGAGCAAAAAGCTATCGGTTGCTTGAACACACTTCCTGATACCAGGGTCGAATGTGTTGATGTGAATGTCTAGACTGATTGGTCTTGCTTCCTAGTGGCGAGTTCTCATCGTTATAGAACCTTAGACGTAGCCAGCAGGTACTGGCATGACTTATACTCGGGAAAAGTGATAAAGAGAAAGTCGCGATCACGTTTTAAAGCTCCACCGGGGCCCAATCAAGATAACAGAGACACTACCGGGTGCGCATCTTGAGTTGCAGTTTCATACGATCACAGTGAGGTATCTCAAGGAGGCATGTTGGCCTGGAAAGTTGGCTCGCGTGAAGTTTTTTTTTTTTAAAAAAAAAAGGAAAAAACAATAATTTGGGGTCTTTCGGCATGCCCACCAAAGACCCAGGAATGAACAATAGGGCCAGACAATAGGGCTGGGCATTTGGGGTGAAATAGCGTAGTTTCACCAGGACCAGTTGAGTTGGATGGAGAGTCAAATATCTCCATCAAAACCAGGCATATTTGAAAAATAGATGAAGATTTGAAACATCTGGACCAGACATAGAGGTTGTCCTATCAAAAGATTGGACAAGGATAAATGTCATAGGATTGTATGTCAAGGCCTTCAGGTGTAGTTAGTCTTCAGTATTTACAGCTTAAAGGACATCAGGTTAAAGGTAGTGAAAATGTAACCGAATAGAATAAGTTGTTTAACTTGGGGATGGGAATAAGCGCATGTGCTTGAAACAGGGAATAAGTCACTTGTAATGATTCTAAGTTTTATTTTATGTTTTCTATGTTTTGTCTTGTTTCATATCTCTCTTCTAGAAGATTCCGTACACGTGATACATGTCACAGTTATGAAGACTCAGGTGAACTTCGACTGAGTAGAGCGACGCGTCAGACGCGTATCGCGCTACTATTTATAGTCTGAAGCTGACCGCGTTTCCTTCTCTTTTCCCTTCGTGGAATTCTTTTGTCTCAATCTGTTTCATCAAAATGCAACTCTCTATTCACTCACTTTAAAAGCAATGTAACTATATGCTTACAGTTGGGTTGACCACATAAGAGAATCTAAACTAGACCATTACATCACTGGGCTTGAGTTCAGGGAATGGGCTGATGTCTCAAGCCTCCACCATCCCAATTCAACTGAAGGCATACTTCTCCTTCATTAATCCACTTACTAAAGTAGATCAACAGGGTGGTAGCTTGAGCTGAGACGTGAATAATTTCTACTTATATATATATGCTTTTCTCCCTGCCCACTGTCCCAGATTCTTTCCTTATCGGAAAGACTCTGTAAGTGATCTCCTTGTTTAAAACTTGTCTTTCCTTTTTCTCGCTATCTGCTGATCTTGTCATACACAGCACTTTTTACTTTTGGCTTTTTATCTACTGCCCTCTCTTTTCTCCGATCCCTGTCGCATGTGCACAGGTTGGCATTTTTCTTTTAGATCTATGTAGCACTCCTCTCTTAGCTAGTCAAAGGACTAGACACTAATGTGTACTTGACACCTGATATCCCAGGCTGTTCAATTTTAATCAACTTCATCTGTTCTCACAATAAACCCTTGAATATTCCTCAGAAAGGTCTGAGAGAGTTTCACTAGCTTGGAATGGTTTGAAAACTTACTAGGAGCAGGGAGGTTTATAATGTTGGAATATTCTATTCCCTGTTTAGTTTCAAAACCAACATGGCACTCAACACCCAGGAGTAGTGTGTAGCGTAATGTTGACCCTTGTGGTTAGTTGTTTCATGGGTAGACTGTTAGTTGGCAAATGTCACATATGACACTTGCTACTTTGGGACTGAGGTCATTGGGTATATACGTAGGGACTGCTTCATTGGGAAATTGGTCCAGAAAGTATGCAGGGGGTGGTACTGTTGGAATGCCTTCTTATACCTATCCTCCTTTCTCCATGGATTCTGATTCTTTTCCTTACCAAAAAGAATCAGTAAGTTCTTCAAAAGTTTCCTCTTCTCTAGTCTCATGAGCTGAATCTCAACCATCATTCCTCATTTTCTCATTTGCTATGTCTGTGTCTTTTCTTTAGTCTTCTGTCTCTTTGTCTCACTTAGGTCTGTTCTAGTGTCTTTGGCCAGGCTTCAAGCCTGCCTAGGCAAGTTGTCTTATCCTGTAGCCCACAGGTCTGCACATCTTTCTGTCTTTTTCTCTCATCTCAATACTTATAGTTACTTGTCTGGTCCAGTCTGTTTGTTTTCCCTTGTCTGTAGGCTCAGTCAGCCTCAGTCTCATTCACTCCTGACCTGTTCTCCCTCAGGTGTGTAGTGGTGTTTGTTGTCTGTGTTTTTCTGACTCTGTGTAGTCATTTCTTTGTCTCTTGAAGCTCACCAAAAAGAATCATCTTCTGTCTTTTTGTCTCACTTAGATCTGTTCTAGTGTCTTTGTCTCATGCCAGGCTTCAAGCCCACCTAAACAAGTTGTCTGATCCTGTAGCCCACAGGTATGTTCTAGTGTCTTTGTCTCATTCCAGGCTTCAAGCCTGCCTAGACAAGTTGTCTGCTCCTGTAGCCCACAGGTCTTTCCCTTTGTTCAGAATTTTACATATAAAACAAGATGAAAGATGGTATGGTACATTCCATGTTTTCTGGAGGAAGCCTAGAGAAGTGCATGTCACATAGGAATATCAGAGAAAGCAAGCTACAATACACAGGAAGGTCAGAGAACCTGCTGCAGCATTAAACTTGGACTGCAGGTGCACCACTCAAATAGATTCATGCAGCCCATGCATCTCCCCTACCCATGCTGGATTTGATGGTAGTTTGATATTTCTCTGAGGTCCATGGTGTGTTTTGGCCTGCAAGTGACCAGTAGATGGGGGCTGTGAGTTAGATTCTCCATCAAAAGCCAACCATTTGTGACTTTTTCATCCCATGTCTCTGGCTCTTCTCCCTGTTTCACATGAGCACTGCTTTGTGTGTTTTGGTTTCTTAGGTGGGAAGCACCATGTCTGTGAAGGTCACTCCCAATGGGGGAGACTAACTTGTTTTTTTTTTTTTTTTTTGAATTTTGTGTCTCATTCTGGTCAACAGTGTCCAGCCTCACACCACCAAGAAAATTGTATCGCATAGAGGCATGCTATGTCACATAGCAGGCCAAGATGTGATGCAATAGGTCTATTTTCCAAGGTAAAGGACCTTGAAAAATGGTCCATAGTATCACATGAATACATGCTATGTTACATAGCAAGACTCCATGCAATGAAAATATGTTGGCAGTGTCAGGGCAGGCCTCAGACCACCACACAATACCTCCAAGAGCTTGGGCCTTCAAATTTGGTGTGCATAGAAAAATGAAACACAGTCAAGGAGATGCTACCCTCCCCCATTGGGAGGGACCTTCACAGAGATGGTGAAGGTGCTGAATAAAGTTGATCATTGTCCATTTGAACTCCAACAGGATTTTTTTGGCTCTGGGATTTTTATTAGCAGATAAGAACAGTCTCCCTGGGTTGGTTTTTCATTGAGCTTTTGCTTGAAACCACAGCAGTTAAAGATGAATTGGAAGGAGGCATTTTTCAGCTAAATTGAGTAGTTGCAGAGCAAAGTCACTGTGAAACTGTGAATAGGGGGCTGTTGAGGCAATGGTCAGTTTGTTTCCTCTTCTTGGTTGCAATTACACAGGCTGATTGAAGTTTGCTGTTGTTGCTTGGCTAGGCTATGTCAACAAGAAGACCTGGCAAGGGAAGTATGGCAGCTGAGGGGAGAGGTGCAACTCCTGTGCAAGTCCCAACTCTCCAGGACTTCAATGGGGTCTTCAACCCAACAGAACTAGTGGTGCTCACCAAGGAGCAGCACAAAGAAATTACCAAGGCACTGCCAATATATTTTCATCGTATGGAAGCTTGCTGTGTAACATAGCATGTCTTCATGTGATACTATGGACCATTTTTCAAGGTCCCTACCTTGGAAAATAGACCTATTGCATTGCACCTTGGCCTGCTATGTGACATAGCATGCCTCTATGTGATGCAATTTTCTTGGCAGTGAGGGCAATTGGGTTGCTTTCCCACTGGCAGAATTGACACTGATTGGTGACAAAACAGTCATAGTGGACAGTACTGATGCTCACACCAAGGAAACGGAGCTGGCAGACAATACAGTCATGCTGACTCATGAGAATTCAGTGGCATGGGAGGCATGGCAAGCTTGTGAATTCACTCTGGCTTTGGCTGTAGACAGTAAGATGGCAACCTTCAGTTTGAAGGAAGGAGGCAGACTTATGTACCACTGTCAAGTTGATGAGCAACTCAAAGGTGAAACATTTGATGGTTCAAGCACCCAGGAAATTGGCAGCTGGTTGTCAAAGATGGGGAATGCATTCCAATCCAGTGCCAGATGCCAGTGTGGATCTTTCACATTATGAATTATCAAAGTCCAATCAACATATTTAATTGTAACAGAAGGATAGCAATAGTAGTCAAAACTAATAAGAAAAGAGGAACAAGGTACAGTCAAGAAAGATGGGATTTGAGGTTCAGGATCCTCAATTTCAGATGTGAAGAACCAATTGGGCAATTGGAATTTACCCCAACCTACTGTAGAAAATAGATACATATACTTTGATCAAACACTGAGATCTCTTTTCCCATTGTAAGTTTTTACCATTTCACTAGTTTAGTCATTTCTTTTATTTATTATCTCTTTTTGATTTTACTTTCATACCTAATCGCAAGCTTATTTTTCATTTATTCAAATTGATTGTTCATCTACATACATAGGTAACTGTTTATCCTAAGATCACCTAACTCACTCTTGTGTCTACTCCAATATTTCTCTTGGACTCAATCCTGTACCTGAGAATAGGTATTAACTAATCCCCTTCAACAGTTTCCTATCTTATTATTTCTCATTCTTGATTCTCTTCTTTTCATACTTTGTTGTTAGGTCAGAGGCTCCAGAGAGTTTTGTTTGTAGGACAAGAACTTACTCATGCTATGCGCACTTCATTAGGTAATATCATAATCCTAGGAAAAGATATTTTAACTGTTTATCCTAAGATCTCATAACTCACTCTTGTGTCTACTTCAATATTTCTCTCGCACTCAATCCTTGTTGAGATCCAATCGACACAAAATATGCTTCTACATAATAGTATGCAACAATTGTAATCACCCCATCCAACTTTGACTCAAATACCTTCTCTACCCTTACCTGTCTCCTTTCCTCATCTGCTGAAAGGAGACAGTAAGTTCCTTTTTTTTTCCCTTTCTCTCCATGTCTGTCCTACCACTAATTATTTTGTGCTCACTTTTCCTCTACCTTGCTCTCTTTTCATGTCTATGTCACTCAGCCTTAGATCAAGACCCACATAGCATTCCTAACATCTTTCCTCTTGTATCTGCTCAAATTCATTTCAGGTGACCATGTTCTCAAACTTTCTCAATCCTGTACCTGAAAATAGGTCAGAGGCTCCAGAGAATTTTGTTTGTAGGACAAGAACTTACTCATGCTACACGCACTTCATCAGCTGTGTTCCAAAGATAATCAGAAATTTTCATGAATGCTTTCCCTATCTTCGACAACCAGATGCCAATGTCCTGGCTGCTTGAACTGTTGAACTAACCCACCTTTGAGTTGCTCATCAACTTAACAGTGGTACATAAGTCTGCCTCCTTCCTTCAAACTGAAGGTCACCCACCAGCCTACTCTTGACAGCCAAAGCCGTAGTGTGTTTGCAGGCTTGCCATGCCTACCATGCCACTGACTGCGCATGAGTCAGCATGACTGTACCATCTGCCTGGTCCATTTCCTCAGTGTCACCCATCGGTGTCAATTCCTCCAGTGGGAAAGCAACCCAATTGCCCTTGGTAATTGCTTTGTGCTGCTCCTTGGTGAGCACCACTAGTTCCGTTGGGTTGAAGACCCCATTGAGGTCCTGGGGAGCTGGGACTTGCACAGGAGTTGCACCTCTCCCCTCAGCTGCCACACTTCCCTTGCCAGGTCTTCTTGTTGACATAGCCTAGCCAAGCAACAACAGCAAACTTCAATCAGCCTGTGTAGTTGCAACCAAGAAGAGGAAACGGACTGACCGTTGCCTCAACAGCTCCCCATGGGCAGCTTCACGGCGACCCTGGTCTGTAACTACCCGATTTAGCAGCAAAACACGACTCCGCTCAAGTTGTCGTTAACCGCTGCAGTCTCCAGCAAAAGGTCAACGAGATGTTGACCCAAGGCGACTTTCTTATCTGTCAATCGAAAGCCCAAACCTGAAACGATCCCGTCAAAGCTCGAACATAACAGAGAACGATCCACTTTATTCAGCACCCTCCTACTTAGAATACCAAATCGCACGAAGCAGTACCCATGTGAAACAGAGAGAAGAGCCGGAGACGTGAAATGATAAAGTCACGAAGAGGAAGTTTTTGACGGAGAATCTAATGAGGATCAACCCCCCCCTAAAAAAAAACCTCGTAAACCTCACGAAGAAAGCAACCAAACTACAACTCAATGAGACTACAAAAACTAAAAGATCGAAACGACTCACTTACCAGTTGTAACAGGCCGAGATAGTACTCGAACTTGCTACTAAACCTAGTTAAGTGATGCGTAATATGAGTGAAATGATTCGAAGAAAATAGAGCCTTTCAGGCCAAAGAGATTTTGACGAGAATCAGAAAGGAGACAAAGGGGAACTCAGGCACAGAAAGGGGATATTCTCAAATGGCGCGAATCGATATCCAGTGAGAACTTGTTCTTTCATTTCTTCGGCAAAACAAACCCCTCTATTTATACCGTACATGAAGAGAGAAAGGGATAGAGATAATACTAAACTACTCCTTGGCCCTCGTAATGCCGCTCGAGATCGAGAGAGTGACACCTAGGCAGGTGTTCTCAAGATCCAGCTCGTGCTCGAACTGGATGGCTACTTTAGCTGTTCGTCTGGTAGCTTTGTAACGCACTGAACCGCGAGAGTGATAACTTTACGACTCTCATTTTAACTCAGGAGGGCCTCGGCTCTGCATGCCTTGGTTCTGTAAAGTGGCCGGCCCTTCCCGCCCTGGCCACCTACTTGTACAGTAGTCTCGTCCGTACAGGCGTCCTAGGCGGAGGCCTGCGTCTACACTACTGCAGGTGGACCTTGTGGCAAGCTGCCTGCAGTCCTCTACAATTGGAAACGAGATGCGTCAAAAGATAGCAGGGATGCACGAGTGACTCGAGTCGCACTTAGCGACTCCGCATACATAGCCGGAGTCGTGTTTACGACTCCCTCGGGTAATCGTATTTCCAAAGAGTCGTACTTGCGACTCCTTCATACAGGCCAGAGTCGTCTGTAGCAGGAGTCGGACAGAGTAACGAGTAGGACTCCGCTATTCTGCAGTGAGTGCTTCTGTCACGGTTCACCTGTGAGACAAGGATGAGCCTGGTCTCATACAGTACAGACACTGTAGAGACTTTGAAAGCAGTAGACCAATCTAGTCGACAATTTGTCCACTATCTGTTTCATGGTTGGGTTTGAAGAGCAGTTGAGGTCAAAGTACCATTGAGCGGCAGGATCTTGTGCAAAAGATTTCACTCGAGGTTGGCTGCACACGTCATCCCAACAGCCTAAGCCTGCATAGTCCGCCATCCTGCTGGGAGACGGAGAGATAGGAAGAAATTCCAGATGTGATGAACCAATCAAGAAGCCACCGGTTTTTTGAAGCTGAGAGGCGGGGAAACAACCTTGCCTCTTGAGTAAGGATGGTCTCATATCTTTGTCTTTGAAAGAGGGTCTGAGATTTTTTGAAACACAATAGAAGACGCTTGTAAAAAGAAAAGATCAAGATAAGGAGAGCTGTGAAGAGTCGGAATCAGAATCGCAGAAGCCCGCTTGGTTTCATATCTCACAATTCCACGAGTCATATGCAGCTTAAGCGAAGACTCCTTTAAAGCCGCGGGAGTCGTCGCTTAACCTACATACGACTCTCGCCAGTCGTACAAACATGGTTTATCCGGAACTTACGACTCCGACTCTCGACTCCGCGGACTCATCAGTGCTTCCCTGAAAGATAGTGCGACTTACCGTCCTATATCCTTTTGTAATAAGTACTTGCACTTAACTTTCCGTCAACACTATGTTGTACTATAAGCCACAGACTTGAGAAAACCTGTCCATCGTATAACAAAGTTACCTGCCCCGGGGGGAAGGGGGGGGGGGGGAATGCATTTGTACTTGGTTAGCTCGTCGGCGGGTTTTCGAGCTCTTTTGCTTGATCCGTTTGGCTTTTGGGCATGAAAATACTGTAGTAAGTTAAGATAACATCAGATATTACCTGTACTGTAAAACAAAGGATGGGTGGGAAGGTGAGAAAGTTTGAAGATGTAATACGGCCTATCTCCAACTAACACCCCCAGACTAACCTTGTCAGGGTGGCTTAATCTATGAGTCCTAGTGTGGTCTAGCTCACTTACCTAGGATGAGTCCTGACTGAGTCCGTCTGGGTACGACGGGTGAATGGGTTGAAGTTCAATAGGGCAATTGCTTGAATGTGTCAAGGCCTACTGTAAGTTAACAGAGAGAAGTGGTCAGCTTCTAGACCTTATACTGTTCCTCAAAGACTAGAAGTCTAAGAGTA
>MU167305.1:96781-108041 GCA_015951145.1 Cronartium quercuum f. sp. fusiforme G11
TATATATATATATATATATATATATCTTTGGGGACACAGGGTGACCGAAAATAGAGATCTATCTAAAACCTTGATCAGAGAGCAAAAACTGGTAATTGTGATTGAGTAAGGATATACATATACTTATATATTTTTGATTGGATTGAAAATACTTACATAAGCAAAAGTCTTACCCCTTTTGAAACGCGTTTGTCACACAAAACATCCCGGTTCTATGTACTTATGCATGAGCCGTTAAAAACGGTTTTTTTTTTTTTTTTGCTGATCATAATACACCCAAAGGCTGTATGTGTCTCATGGGAAGCGGATTTGATCGGACACGTGAACACGTGTTGGTGGACCGCGATTCGAAGGTTTTGACAGTCGATCCTTTTCCTTGTACATGGAGTTTATCTATCAATGATGTTGTAAAAAGAGGAGATAACATAACTGAGCGGACTCAAGTTACTGACTTCATTTTCCAACTGAATTTCCATAAATTACTACTACGGTATCGTATCTTCACATCGGTAATTATTCTCAATCTCAGAAGATCCCGATGAATCAAAGGTCATACAAATGGTGAGTCAGGTAACGGATGATTTGAATCCATACTTCCTTATAGCTGATTTTCTAATAGAAACGTTGAAAGTGCGTAACTTTATTTTATTCTACATATATATATATTTCTTTATTTTTTGATATTGCGCGCGTTGCCCAAGTTCGACGGTTTTTTGAAATCATGCCTTTTTATTTGTTTTAGTCCTCTATCATCTCAATGGTTACATCGTGGTATATTGGTTGGGTTCTTGATGTAAGTTTTCTAAGTAAATGAGGTCAAGGAAAAAGAAGAAATATATAAAAATAAAAAATTAAACATCATTTGATTAGGTGCTTACTAAATTTTCTTTGGGTACTTCATTTTTACTCAATTTATACCATTATTATTATTATTTATTTATTTATTTATTTAATAGAACTCTTTTGAAGGATATGGTGTCAGTCTTGTGACTTGATATATTTTCAAATCAAGTTCAACTGATTACATTGTTTTGAATTCAATCAATGGAAGTAAATGATGATTGGTCAACTGTAGCTCTCATTGATAATTACCCTAATCTAAAATAGACCACAACTCTCAAACCCTCTCATTATAGGTCCTCAAATTTGGTCAATGTCAGGAGGTGGCTTCTGTAAGGCTACCTCCTGGCTAGAGTTTTGAGGAAGGAAGATTTTAAGGACTTATTCCTTCTTGAGAAAAGCTTTAGCTTTGGCAATCTTGGTGCTAAAGGTGATGTGGACCCCTTTGAAGCAACTGGTGCTGGTATTACTGGGGATCCCCCAAGTACTGACTGCAGCTAGTTGACCTCAAGGATGAGGATTTGGAGGACTGGGTCTGGGAATTGGTATTCCTGTTCAGGGATAAGAGTTACAGTCAAGCACTAGTAACACTCCACTCTGATCTAATTTTACAAGCCAGGGTGCTCTTTTCCTGCTTAGGTGATTCTTTAGCTCTAACCCCTGTGAGTCCTCACAGACAAGGGTATTCAAGGAGCAAGGTCTACCAGCCTATGGGTGAACCCCTTATATCACTGCCAAGATATTTGTATCGGATGGGCCTATCCGATGTTCTATCACCCCGAGATATGCGATGCAGTGTCAGTAGGATTAGGTGCGATGGAATTACACTGCAATATGGTGTCAGAGCATTAGATACCGATAGTAATTCCATCGCACCTAATCCTACTGACACTGCATCGCATATCTTGGGGTGATAGAACATCGGATAGGCCCATCCGATACAAATATCTTGGCAGTGTATCACACCTATAGCACCAGGCACTATTGAGCAGATGACTTGGTTTACAAGTATCCTCAATGTTGTGCTGATTGTGCTAATTTAGGTGATGTAGTAAAAGGTTGGGGGAATGGACCAACTCCTGGCCTAAAGGGAGAGTTTATATATTCTTTTCTAAGGCCTGTCCCTCACTATTAGGCTAATGGCCTACTTGTGGTTGGTTGGGTTGCCATGACAACCCTTGGTCAACTTCTGGTTGAGTACTTATTACAGTGTTGTGTTTCCAATCCTCTTGTAAGTACATACTGAAGGTTCTTGATACTGAGCCAGGGCTGACAGTCTACACCTGGGTTTACCAGTGTAAACTTTTTATCAAGTCAGGGAGCAGCCTTACAGGAGACACTCCCTCACAGGAAGGGCCCATGATGAAAAATTAGGGTCCTGTTTCCTGACCAATTTCCAAGTCCATCACCATTTTTTGCAGCGGGAAAACATTGGAGGGAACAGGTTGGGTCAAGTAAGAAGATGAAATGAGATGACACTGACCTTTGCTACATAATAACATAATACCTAGCCCAACCCAAGCTCACCAGTTCAAGTGATTTCACATCAGTTTTCAAAGGTTGTCACCAAAGAAAATTCAGTTGTTCAAGGCTCAAGATGTGATCAACTAATAAAATAAAAAAGTGATGACTTGTCTTGGCCAGGGAGGTGAGGTTGGGGCTGGAAGGGTGGTCAGGGGTAGGAGGTTGGTTGGAGGCCAGCCAAGGTTGGGTCTGGGGAATTTTGGGGCCAAAGCTTGGAAGATCTTGGATCAATGGCCAGATCATCTCTATGAGTGCCAGATGTGTTTCAAAAATATTTGGGTAATCCATGCGGTCAGGTTGGTTGGTCCAGGGTACATAAATATGTTCAAATTATCTTGGATAGAACCAAACTAGCCTGCAGCAAACAGACAACACCTGTGATCCACATGATCACAGGCAGCCACACATGGTTCTTGATATTCAATTGACAGGAGCAGCAACAACATTACAGTATGCTCTTACCTCAAGCATATCCTAGTACACAGGGTTGAAAATTTTCCTATAGATATTCTCACCCTACACATCCATGACTCTTTCCCCATCTGCAGAAAAAGTTGTGAGTACTATCCCCCCATTTCTTCTTCAACTTTATTCATCTCTCTCCCATTTTTTTCTCTGTGATCACAGTATAGTGATAAATCTGACCATTGTGTTCCTGTTTTGTGTGATTCATGCTGTTGTCCTTTGTAGTTATCAATCTCAATCCATGTCATTAGCAAAATTGTCTCAAACTTATCTCCTTGATTTTACTTTTGTGTTACCTGTTTATAGGTTAGTGCTCACACTTTAATAAGGAAGGAGAGATGAGGACTAATACCCCATGTTCATACATGTACTGAGGTATTTGTTAGCCCTCACAACTTGATAGGTTCACAGTCACTGCCAACATATTTTCATCGCATGGAAGCTTGCTATGTAACATAGCATGTCTTCATGCGATACTATAGACCATTTTTCAAGGTCCCTACCTTGGAAAATAGACCTATCGCATCGCATCTTAGCCTGCTATGTGACATAGCATGCCTCTATGCGATGCAATTTTCTTGGCAGTGAGTGTTCCAATTTCATTTACAATGGTCATGTGAAAGTGCACCTACATGACCTCCTGTTGTTGAACATGGTGACAGGTAGGAACATAAGTTGCAATGCATGCACCTTGTGTTATAACAACCTTTCTTGTCACATGTGGCTGTGGAACCCCTAGAAGTCTCAGCTTAAGTTACTACCAACTTTGCATGCAGTGCTGCACACCACCTGTTTAGTCTAGTGGTCAAAGGCAGTGCTTCTTACCCAGTGTCTTGGCTTACAAGGAGTGCCCAGGTTCAAATTCAGGTCTAGTCATCTCTTTTCTGACACATAGCTTTAAGATGTGTGATGTGGGCTCAGCCTGGTGCAAGGAGCTGCATGTGATTCCTGACATGGCATCAATTCATATAATTCACATCCAGCCATGCTTCCCAAAATAACATGACTGGATGTGATGTCATTGGCCATTTTCCAGGTCCCTGCCTTGTGAAAATGACCTATTGCCTTGCATCTGAGCATGCAATGTCAGATAGCATGCCCAGATGCGATGCAAATATGTTTTTTTTTTTTTATGTTAAAATATTTAAAGTGCGTTACCTCCCCTATAAGGGTACAAACAACACTATAACAGCGGTATGCTAAAACAAGGTAAGCCGCGTCGGCTTAGGTGGGCGGGTGGGACTACTGGTAGTACTACTCGGGCGGTAGGAGAGAGCAAACAGAACAAAAGAAAATGAGAAAAGGAGGAAGGGAGAGGAGACAGAGGAAATGGGCACAATGGACATAAGGAAAAAACAAGGGGAAAGCCCACAGGGTCGCTAAGCAGGGGGGGGGCTTCGGCTTCCTTCACCAAGCCAAAATGAGTCAGTCCTGCTACGCCAGACGGGCAAGGCTGGGCGGACCTTCTTAGACGCAGGACGATGTTCCTGTAGTGGGTTGGCAAGTCCTCTTTTGGTTTCTGGAGGGTGGGTGAGACAGCAGATCCCGACTCACTCTGGCAAGGTTTGGTAGGCTTTGGCTCCTCCTGGCTCCCTGGGGAAGCAGATGCAGCGCGCTCCCAAAGAAAGTGAGAGAAGAACAAGAGAGGGTTTGAGGGGCGATGTGAGGGTCGGGTTAGGTCGAGGTAGGGTAGGGCATGGGCGAAAGGTGGGGGTGAAGGTGGGTCGAAAGCGGGTTGAAAGTGGCGGGGAAGGTTGGGAATAAGGGGCGGGTTGGGGCGAGAAGGGGTTGGGAAGGGGTGTAGAGGGGGCGGAGGGTCAGGGAGCGAAGGTCGGGGTTATTACCGCGTCGCCGGAGGCTGCCGGTTAGGGGCTTGTTGTCTGTGGAGTTGTCGGTGTTGAGGGATGTCCTGGTGGTGGTGGCGCGCCCTATAGAAGCGATAGGAGAGTCGGATGTAGCTGGCCAGCGGTTGGTAGGCGAGAGGGTTGGTGAGGATGTTCTGGGTGCGATGCAAATATGTTGGTGGTGCTTGAGGTGATCTGATGCCAACCTCATCCATAAATTTTGGCTGGTGCATCATCAAAACTTTGTCTTCTTTTTTTTTTGTCCAATTTTTTCCGATTGTCAAGTACGAAATGACCCAATTCTGATGCAGTATCACACAGTGCATCCATATTTCATTAGACCAGGTTTCAGGAAGTGGCTTCTATCAAGCTACCAACCTGGCCAAAAAATTAGAGTGAAGGGTGTTTTGAGTTGGATGAACACATCTGAATTAACAATTGATGTGATCATCTGACTCAACTATGCTATCATCCAAGGTCCCTGCCCCCCCCCCCCCCCCCCATGAGCTATGTGCATATTGAGTCAGATGAACTCATCCAATGTTGAGTCAGACAGGTACATCCAACACAAAATTTTTCAGTGTTGGCTAAAGCAAACTGCAAGCTGTTGTTAGCTAACACCGCCAGCAAAAATTACTCGGACAAGGCTGTCCGAGGTGTTCTCGGACAGCCTTGTCCGAGTAATTTTTGCTGGCGGTGTAATGGGATAAAAAGATACTCACTAGAACTGAATGCGGAGCTGTCAGAAGGTATGAAGTTGCAATTGAAAAAAATTGATCTAAAAAAGTTAAAGGAATGTGATAGCCTGTTTACTCGTGTGCACATTGATAAGCATGACTATTACTGTTTTCTATCTCTTGATCACACAATCAAACTATGCCAGAGAGTTCATGCTGTGAATCTGTGAAAAAAAAAAACACAATGCTTAAAAACTTAGGGGCATTTTAACCAGCCAGGAGAGTGAAGGCTCTCCATGCAGTTACTACAAGAACATATAACTGACACCTGGAACCAACAGAAACACAATGTTGGGCATACTGTTTGACAAGTTTCCAACCACTTTAAGGTAGAAGTTAGATGGCCAGTATTCTCATCATCACAAAAGGCTGATTGGGATAGGCTTCAACAAAAAAGTTGGAAAATTCACATGCGCAGCAATGCCATTGAACCTCCTCATTGATCAGCAGGAATAACAAAAGTGCATAGAAGTTGTATTTACTATTGCAGAAGAGAAGAACAAGGCACAATTATCTGAGCTTTGCTTGTGGTATTTGATGAGCCAAGGGGTTCCCACACCTATGATCACTGGGATAAGTACTTTAATGGACTGTTGAACCCCAGAGAAGTCTTGGATTTCTTTTCCCAAAGCAGTTTTGATAAGGAAGAGAAAGGAGCTATTCAAGCTGATGAGTGAGGTGATACAGGAAGGCAAAAATTAATGTTGTGTTGAAACTCAATTTTGGTTCTCACCTGGTTGTCTGTATATCCTGCACAACAAAGATGTTTTTTGAATGCTTTGAAAAGGGTCTCCCAGGCTTTTGGTTAATGCCAGCATCTTAGAAATGAAGCCACTTAAAATATGGCTTCTTATGACACTCCAGCTCTACAAAAGGTAAGAAGTGAACAGACAAGCCTGGCCCAGGTATTGGTGGACAGTGATCTTGAGATATCTCTTCAAGATCTTATAATTCTTGGACCTGATTTTGAAAGCGGAAGAGAAAATTCAATGTGTTTGTTTCCTAGTAAAAAGTTTAATGAACCTTTTGAAAACCCTTGTTTGACCTAGCAATTCTGGGAGACTTTGAGAAAAGCATAGGTATAATTTTGTCAAGTTTTGCAGAATCTTTGGACTCAAACTCATCAACCCAACATAGGATAAAGAGATTATGTGTGATGAATCTAAGATTAACTAGTGCAAAAACTTTAGAGAGTTGAAGATAAAATCATGATACATCAACTTTTAGATGTTTTGGTCATGAAACCCCCTAAACTTGTGCTGGCTTGTGGAACATAGCCTATGTTTACACAGCATGTCCATGTGCCTTCAGGCCGTGCTATGAATCCTTTCTTAGAGCTTTCAAACTTGATTCATCCCTTGGGAGGCAAAACTGTCGTTTTCTGTTTTAGTCTGTTTCGGATTTTTCTATTTGTGTGTCTTTTATGCTCCCGGGATACCTCAATAAAGCCTTGGTTGTGTGCTCTAAAGACATTTGTGTCCATGCATATCCACATGGGTTAATTTTTTTTTTATGTTTCCTCTGATTATGTAGCCCAATGTAATAGAGCATTGGAACCTCTTCTCAAGCTTTCACCACACACACACTGCCAGCATTATATACTGTCCACTAGGGGACAATAATTGTCTGGGGGGACAATCAATGATGATTTTCACCCACTTGGAGGAAAATGCTTATTGATTGTCCCCTCAGACAATTATTGTCCCCTAGTGGACAGTATATAATGCTGGCAGTGACAGTTCATTTCACTCCTCCGCCATTCTCCCTATGTCTTCACTTTTTTCATCAATCACATTTCTCAAATATAGTAGACCTGAGGCGTTCTGTATTTTTAGCTAGCCTTTTTCTAACACCTCTAATGACTTGTCAATTGGATGGATTTCGTCTTATTCACTGTTCTTGTCAAACAAATTGGCAGGAGTCATGTGCTTAGCGAAGCCAGCAGCTTCAGCTCCTTGTACCACGTTTCTGACTTGGCTGTTCCTTAGGACTTTTTGGCACACTTGTGAACATTTCGATGACATAATATCAAGGAGAATCGTTCAATAAAGCTTTCGTCTGCACTTCTCATCAGCTCACCATTTTCCAAACCGATGGGATTCGAGGGAATGTTCGTCTGATGGGAGGAGTTGAACGCGTGCCCGGTCCTTTGAGCTACTGCAGGGCCAAGATCCGGCCCCGATTCCAGAGCGAAGGGTGATTGTTCCAACCCTCGTCGGGGTTGCCATCCTGCCTGCATCGCTTACAGTACGGCTTCGTCCTCCTCGATGGATTCTCCACACATCTCTCAGTCTTCTCCTAGCTTTTTCTCTGTCGATCAAAAGAACTTTCCACCTCAACTTGCCTACCCAAACGCATCAGAGCCTGCTTCGGTCTCTTATTCAACAAGTTCGACAGTTAATCAACATACCAATCAGCTTGAACCAAGACCATCACCGGCGCAATCGCAACCACAACCCCAATCACAATCACAATCACAATCACAATCCGGGCCGCAATCCGCCCCTCCCGCCAATTCACTTACAAATCTTGGGAAGGACGGCGACGTTCATGCAGTGAGACGAGAGCTCAACAGCCTTCTGGGGGACATCGAGAACCTTCTCTCGGAGACAGACATTGTCTTTAGCAGCATGTAAGTCAGAAGGAAGACTGCTTGCTTGTAGTGATCGCTTCCATATCCCTCTTTTTCCGTACCCATCTCACGATCACGGATCACGTTCATCTATATCACTGTCAACCGAGCACAAGCCAGCTCCTGAAACTCGTTGTGCACTGATTCATATACGGAAATCTGCAATCGCTGATCCGACACGCGAAAAAAGTGAGCAGATGTACACTTCAGATCCATCCCCCCTCGGCACCTACGAGCGAATTGGGGCGTTATTAAATGGCTATGCGAAGCTGGCCAACGACTTTCAAGCCAGCGGTTTCGGTGGACTTCCGATCTCACCACCCTACAACTTGTATAGTCTCCTAGAGACAAAAGAACGCGAAGTTCAGGAGCTTTACATGGAACGTCAGAAACGACGCGAAGGATCGGCAATCGTGATGGGAGTTTTGCAAGCTCCTTCAACGAATGGGGCTGTGCAATCTGGGTCAACAGCCGGTGCCGAATCGGGACTGGTTTGAGACCTCCGATGGTCCTTCAGTGGTGTTTCAGTTTGTCATTACATTTTGGGCTTTCGCGCAAAGGATACCCGAAGTTGTTGATCCGAGGTTGCCTTGCGTAGGCTGTCTTTTGGTGTTGATCAGATTGAGATTGGTTGAAATTATGCTCTATGTGAATCAGAACCGCTCCTCTTCAGAGTTCAACTTTCGCTTTGCAGCTTCTTCGATCAAAACGCGTCTGCTTCATATACCAAAAGTTTCATCCACGTAGCTTAATTTAAATGAACAAAAGGCTGTAAACTTTTTCCATATTTTGAAAAGGTCAAAAATCTCATTGCCAGTTTGGCACGGAATTTCAGGATGGTCTCGTGGCACAAGCAACAAAGTGGCGATAGATGAACGTGTCCGACTCAACTATACCTTTATCCAATGTAACCCCCCCCCTTGCATAAAGGCATACTTGCATCGAATGAAGGCACCCAATGTTGAGTCAGACGCAACCATCCGACACAACTTTGCTGTCGGTGTGGAAAGAGGAATTTGGATCTTTTTCTTCATTTTATCTAATACCAGTCCTCTCTCTTGTGTAGTTAAATTCATCATATTGTAATTCAATTTTTTTTTACTTACTTAATAATCTAGTTACAATCTACCTAATACTAGTCCGGAGCTACTCATCATTTATCTTCAGCTTTGAAACCTACCTTACTTAAGCCTCTTTGATACTAGACATGTGCCTAGCCTTAGTACTTGTTCATTTGAGATCCAGTAAGTCTTAGTTGACTTATCCTTGTTTAGTCCGCTCATTATTAGTGTATGTTTTGGTGTATAAGACCTACCAGGCTTCCCAAGATACATTACCATAGGCCAATTTTACAATTACCAATGTGGCCAACTCTTAGAGGTGCCAGTTCCCTCAATTAGTAGTTCTCTAAGCCTTTAGCAACCATCGTCCTAACCCAGGTCCTTATTTATATCGGGGGTCAAAGGGAAATTAGTGTATGGAATCATTGTAAAGTACAAGGGCACACCTCTGGATACCATTGGATCTTTCCTTAGATTGGGGGATACCATATGTTGCATTCCATTTGAGGGAGAAAGTTGGTATTCTTTCGTAAATACACCTCCTTCTTTAAGGTGGGGGACAAGTGGTAACAAGACTTAGGATATCCTACAGGGTTTTTTTGTGACATCAAAAGGGAGTTTGTCTTTAGCTAGGTCATCTCTGAATGTTGCAATCTCATTTCTAGGATCCTGTATAAGTGCTTTAAATTTGTATTTAAACTGGACCATAAATGTTTTCTTTTATCAAAAAAATGCTTCACAGTGCATAGATACACATGGGGAACTAAACTGAACAGATCATTTAATCATGAAAGATTTTTTTTTTAAAAAAAATGGAATTTTCAAGACTTGTAAGAAGAAAAATAATGGAGACCCATTTCTTGCACAACCATCTGAGCCCAATTTTCCCCATCCTATTTGGTGTTCACTTCTGTCTATCCATGCTGGTGTGAACTACAAAAAGAAAACAATCAGCTCTGTGAGTTTTCATCTGTCTAAGTCAGAGGCCAGAGACCTGTTGACATATCTTCTGGATCCTGCTAAGCCCAATCTGCCCTGTCACATTACAGATTTCATAATGGACCAGGGCAAAAAATTGTCTTGTTGGCTGTCCAAAGGGCATTTTTGGTAAGCTCACTTGGACTCCACACATTTTTGTACACAAGCTCTGCATTCACAGATTATTTGAAGCATGTTGGGGTCCAAATCAATGTTTTCCTGACGCAGCAGCCTTTGAAGTTCAGTGAACCATTGCACCTTCCAAACAGTTCATCCTGACTCAAAATCATGAACATTTACAATTCAATCATTTTGATTCAGACATCACAAAAGAGATCAAAGTACATTCTTCAGTCAGTCAGGGTGCGTCTGGATGTCCTACTAGTGGAAGGATTCTTAATTTCAGGGAGAACAATGGATCTGAAAGGTTTTTTTTTTGTTTGTGTGGAAGCCCAGATGGGTTTCCATACTTCTGATTGATTTTCCTGCTCAATGATACGGTGCTGAAAGCCTTTTTAAAAGTGCACTTTTTGTTTGACCTGCCAATGCTGTGGTATCTGCACTTCTATCACACTTACATGACATGACATCCTGCAAGAAGACTTCCCAGGAAATTATAAAAGGAAAATATGTTGGCAGTGTTGCAACATATCTTTCAATGAAATAAAATTAAATTATGTACTTCATTAGACTATGTTTTTTATTGCGTTTTCCCCCATCCAATAAGTAAAATTTGTGATCCAAACCCACATGCGTAGGGCTTTGTACAAGTCTAATAGAGGGACAATTGTAGAGACTTCATTCCATGACCAAAGCCTACAGACAGAAGTAGAGTTCAGGAATGTCTGGAAGTACTCTCAGCATTGAGTCAAGCTGTTGCGCCTCACAATTGCACATGGAACCTCATCTGAGCTATGGTAACCTTCCTGCTGAAAGTGGCCCCCTTTGGATTTTTAAAGCCAGCCCATGAGTGAGTGACATGGAGCAATACTTGACCAGATGACGGTTAATATTGACTGGTTGGTTAGCTAATCCATTTGAATCATTTTTCAGCGAGCTAATTGCTTAGTAGCTATCCCAAGCACTGCCAAGATATTTGTATCGGATGGGCCTATCCGATGTTCTATCACCCCAAGATATGCGATGCAGTGTCAGTAGGATTAGGTGCGATGGAATTAC
>MU167305.1:108141-129209 GCA_015951145.1 Cronartium quercuum f. sp. fusiforme G11
TGGTATCTAATGCTCTGACACCATATTGCAGTGTAAGTCCATCGCACCTAATCCTACTGACACTGCATCGCATATCTCGGGGTGATAGAACATCGGATAGGCCCATCCGATACAAATATCTTGGCAGTGAAGGGTTTTAAGGTTGATGCAAGCCAACAAGGATCTTGATCTCAGTTGAAGTGATCCAGCTAGGCTATCAGATAAGACAAAGCTATCTTTAGCTTAGCTACTCTGTTGTTGGCTCTTTGTGTGTCAGTCAAAGCTTGCAGAGGGGGACACACAAAAATTCCAGAAAAAAAAATCAGTAAAAATCAAAACCCTTTCCCAAGCTCTTCAACAGGTCTAAGAAGGTTCATGATTTTTTCAGTTTTGTTGAGACACTATTACATATAGAACCAATATATATCACATCAATGTCTAGACATTCATTTTACTACTGGCTAACAAAAGTAAGGCCTTGTGAAACTCCTTGGCAAATTTTAAAGGATTCAAGACAGCTTGAAACATTATGGAAAGCTCTTTGATGTTTTCTCTGTATTATTCTTGGCGCATTCGAGTAATATAATTTGCAGATGTATGTCCAGAATCTGATCCCAATTTCAATCCCTGGGTCTTCCTAAATGCTTATAGGCTTCAACCCTATGATTTATCCACACATATCCTGTAAACTCAAGACCTCTTCTTCAGCATGACCAACATCATTGAATGGTTTTTCAGGTTTTTGTTCAGACTCATTCAAAGGTTTTTTCTTTCAGTTATATTCCATTAAAAAAAAAAAGCAGTATTCCCATTATTCCAGCAATGATTCATTTTCCCACTTGAGAATTTTACTCAATGCCCCCAGTGGCCATATTCCAACACTAATCAGAATTTTCTACGAATCTGACTACAATACCGTAAAGGCTTCTGCATCAATCAGATGGTCATACTTAGTTCTTATCCATTTTGGAAGCTGGCCAATATGCCTCTCTGGCCTTCTGGTGTGCCCAACACATTTAAATCCTATGTTGAAAACCCCTCCAAAGCCCACCAAATGCTGTTTCGGCAGTTGGCCGCCTAAGACCCTCCTCGTATCTTGCAATGTTCTTGATTATCAATACACTTGGCCATGTTGATGAACAACATTTTGACTGAGAGATTCCTCACCAATTGATGGGAAACCTAGTCCCCAACTTGTAATTGACGACAAGATCTTCTCCACTTCAGCCAAAACTTGGTGGAGTGGTATGACATTGTAAGTATAGTATAATAACGCAAGACTCAGGTTGCATTGTACGTTTTCCAAAGACTTTGTTTGAAACATGAAAATGTTATTTGAGAGAACCCATTGAACGTGTGATACCAATTTTGGATGATGTCTGTTGTCAAAAGAACTTTTCAATACGAAATCGTAAGATACAGTCACTTATTTTGAAATTATCAGGCTAATCTTTTGTGTTACCTGTCGCTCTTGTTGGATCCCTGCCAAACACATCCGTGGTCGGTCTTAATTGAACCCCCGTGGGATGGGAGAGGCCCTTAAATAAGTTGAGGAGATGGTCGAGCTTTGGTGCCCATACACGAGGAATGTACCCACAGTGCGAGAGGGTATTACTGTCTCCGCTTCCAAATCAGTACAGACGATAAAAAGTCTGTTAGGCAAGTTGACTGGTAAAACAAATCATTTACCTAACAATCCCAGTTTCACAGAGCGATAGTTTCAGAGTCATCCCATAAATAAATGACTCTTGAGTGTTGGTGGTAGGGGTTGTGTGACGAGATCTGTGTGGTTTGCTATACATACTTACATTTTAGTGCACCGCTTGTTGGCTGATGGTCTGACGAGTCTCTTCTGATCCGATTTTTGAACCTCATTTTCTCGATCAGGAAAGGTTTGGCCTAATTTTTAATTTCTCCACTTCAAGAAGTGTATCCGTCTTCAACCGTGCCTGATCCAGTACTACCACATTGCACTCTCGCACAAGACAGTCCGATTCACGGGCAGTGTGTTTTGCATATAAATACCGACTGACCTACGACCAACGAGCACAGTTTCCCCAGGCGTCACACGAACCGATCGGACTGTGAGTGAAAATGGATGGGTATAATCCCTTTTCTACACCTTCACGACTGACTCTGTTCTTGCCTAAAAACTCTTTAGAGTGCTTTTTCGTTTAATCTGAAGCTCAAACAACAGTTTTTTTTCCTTGCGCGAACAATCGAATTTGGGGAACACTATATTTACATTACAGCGAAGGCCCTAAAAATCTCACGATCGACTGCGTGTTTTTTGATCATTGATCCTCGAAGTTGCGATTCAATTCCACTTTGGCCTTCATAACGTTTTCTGAAATTTTTGACCCTCACGAGGCACGACAGACGGAAATGAAGTCTCACACCCAAATACGAGGTGCGTCTTCCATTTTTAAGAGTACTCTATCGGTTAACGTCGTCCACAATGCACGCACCTGTAACCAGGACTGTCATATATCTGTTTCATCATTCGAATGTCCTTCTCGCTCGGTTCCTATCCATCCAATCCCCCCCTTCACTTCCAGGTGCACAAAGCTTCGGTCATATCCCCTGCATCTCTGCGATGAGGAAGAGCAAACCCGTGCCTTTGCTGTGATTTTCTGCTACCACGCTCTCATTTGGGCTCTTAGGTGGATTTTAGATATGTGCTCATCATCCTCAAATCCAATTATGTCCACAGATAACGACGAGTCTCGCGTCTTGGTGATCTATACGGGAGGTAAGTAACTAACAACTTGAGTTACAAACCCAAACAATGCTCCGGCGTTTTGGGTAACATAATCATGGTTCTTGTTTTCAGGAACCATCGGTATGCTATCAGGCCCCCGAGGTTATAGTCCTTTATCTGGCTATTTGTCCGAACAGTCAGTCCTCTCCGTCCAGCCGATCTTTTCATACGAAGCCAAGTCATGTACCAGGCTGACGTACTTCCTGATGTTCGGGTGTATGCCCTGACCTCAGCCTACGGTCTCAGCCACGCTTTCACGACCCTGCGGCTAGCTCCCTTTGGGCCAATAGTCGTTCTGTTGCTGCTTTCCAATCATGGAAATCCAACTCGCCGTCATATACACCTCCCTCGACAGCTACGTTCGCGGATGATTCTTCAAAGCCTGAGCAGAGCTCAAAACCGCATTCAGACCACAGCGAAGATCAGAAGACACATAACACATCTGAAGGTGATAGAAGCCAAATCAAGGTGAACACTGAGGCTGGTCCCAAATGGCTAGATAGCCTCGTAATGCCCGAAAGTCCCGAATGTCCTAGGATAAGGTCGGTCACGTTCATTTTAGTAGTGTGCAGTCAGTTTGCGAAATCTTGCCCCTTGAGACCCATGAAGTGTTCCATTCGTCTTACGGGTTCAAATGATTCAGATATGCTATCTTGGAGTATGAGAAATTAATTGACTCCGCCGAAATTGAGACGGCCAACTACCTCCAAATCTGTCACTCGATTCAAGCAAATTATCACGCTTTCGACGCATTCGTTGTCCTTCATGGTACCGATACAATGTCATACACGGCTTCTGCACTTTCATTTCTTCTTGAAAATCTTGGGAAAAGCGTCATCTTGACGGGGGCACAAATTCCACTCTCCAGTCCACGAAACGACGCGGTGGACAATTTACTAGGAGCTTTACATATAGGTGGTAGTTACCTTATCCCCGAAGTTTCGCTTTACTTCAATCATCAGTTATGGCGTGGGAATCGAACGGTTAAGTTTAGTAGTGTCGAATTTGATGCTTTCAGGAGCTTCAATCTCGAGCCATTGATCAAAGTCGGTTGCAATGTTGAAGTACGTTGGGATCTTATTTCAAAACCTGTCGAACGACAAGCGTTCAAAGTCCATGGTACGATGTGTGAGAATGTTGGTCAGTTGGTTAGGTCTCACTCACAAAATGATTATCAGGTGCTTGAACTGATGGATGTACGTGTCTTTATCTCACTGGCCAGCTGTACTTCGTATGTTTCCTAGTATTACTCCAGCATCAGTACGAGCTTTCCTCCAACCACCTATTCAGGGAATCGTGCTAGAGACATTTGGGTCGGGTAATGCACCTCAAAGACCACAATTACTACAAGGATTCAAGGAAGCTTCAGAGCGTGGTGTCGTGATTGTGAATGTGACCCAGTGTACAAAGGGGACTGTTTCAAGTGACATTTATGAAACTGGAAGAGCGTTAGCCGAGGTGGGGATTGTTGGTGGCAGAGATATGACAACTGAGGTAGTGGATTTCTTACATTTGACATTATGATATAGGTTGTGATCTAAGATCTGATACTCTGTTATTTTTCATCGATCGTACGGACGTTAGTGCGCGTTAGCGAAACTAGGATACTTGCTTTCTAAGCCAGGACTATCTGTGGACGCCGTACGAGGGTTGATTGGACAATCGATCCGTGGCGAGTTAACCCCCCCTGCACGTGTTCAGTATGAGCCTTTGGCCCCAGAGGATCGACTGAAATGGTTGATTGGACAGATGGCATGCGCTGGTCTTGGCGCTCGAGGTTAGAACAGACATTTAGAATGTCAACGCCCGAGTCCTTCAGATCTGACTGATCTCAACCTATGCACTCTTCATGCTTCATCCGAACTATTAGGCCAAGCCAGCCCGAGACTGAAGAACGGACCAGATTTGGAAGGAGGACCGAGTGAGCAGCTCGAGAAGACAAGCTCGGACATCGGACTAGAACTTATCCGGAGCGAGATTAGTCGAGAGGAACTTGAGCAAGCCGAGAGTTGTCTGATTCCATATGCACTTCTCACCGCTGCAGGACGCTCTGATGATTCTTTGCGTCAGCTTATCTCAGCAGGTGTACCAGCAGGTCTACTCAACCACCGTGGTTCGACTGGGCTCGGTCAGACAGCTGTCCATGTCACCGCCTTTCACGGCCAAAGTCAAAATTTAGACCTCCTCCTCGATCATGGCGCATCTGTTCATCTTCGTGACGATTTTGGGCATACGCCCTTATACTATGCCATTTTAAATAATCATCAATCATGTATCGAGTCTTTGGAGAAAGCAGGAGGTCACTTGGGAGAGTTTGAAAAGTTGCCAAAGAAGCTCGTTCAATGATTTTTTTTTTTTTTTTGTTTGTTTAGACTGTATAGATTTATATAGCATATATATATATATATATCTTAAAAATAATACCTTTTCCCTTTTCTTTCTTTCTTTCTTTCTTTCTTTTTTTTTTGTAAAACAGATCTCAACTTGTTTGAGTCTTCTTGATCATGTCATCTTTTTTTTTTTTTTTTTTTTTTTTTTTTTTTTTTTTTTTTTTTTTTTTTTTTCTCCAGAAAGGGTATCATTCATTCGTTCATTTTGTTGTGTGTGTGTGTATGTGGCAGTTTTTCATTCATCTGTGTGAGCCACACACACACACACAAAAAAAAAACAAAAAGGAAATTAAAAGTTGTTCATATACCACGTGATGATTGATACTCTATTTCTTCTCTTAATACTTACTTATATGTTGACTTTAATTATATCAAACTTATATATATATACATATATATATACGTTGTATTATATATACATAATCTAGATTTGAGTTGGGAAAAAAAAAAGAAGAAAAACGACCCATGCTGGGATTGAACCAGCGATCTTTCTCTTACACTGCTCTGCCAACCCAACCCTCAATCCCTATATAGGAAGAGAGAGATGGAGGAGACATGCACCGGAGGAGAACACCTTACCACTTGGCCAAAGGGCCTTGAACAACGATCCTCATTAACAACAATATAGAATCTCTTTTTTATCACCATTTTTTTTCCCTATAGCTACTCTCGATTTGAAATACCTCCTTTTTTTTTTTAAATTCTCTTCTTTCAATGGTCCACCAAGAAGCTTTAATTGGCTGAAACTGTGCTTTGATGTTTCCTATGTTGATTTACCTTTTCAGTAAAGATTATCAATCAAGTGTTAGTTCCGTTCGTAAATTACTCATGTGTGTTACGATTCGGTAGCATACTGATAAACCAGATAGACTGAATAACCAAGATACCCAAAGTGTTATAGTTTGTTTTTTGAATAGATGATATTTGGAGAGAAAAAACAAAACAGAAACAAAAAAACAGTTGATGGATGGATGTCCACGAGAGTATGAAGACTACACAGTACATCAAAAACACAAACTAGATAGATCAAATATACAAGAGATTTGAGTGATTTTGAAAGTTCTACAAGACACCAAAGATTCCCAAAAGCTCCAGTAACTTCCACCAACCGGCTGATAAGGACATGAAAGAGAAAGAATGACCGTCCCGAATATTGAAAGTTTGTTGCTGCTGTTCAATTGACGGTAATTGTTGTTCAAGATCGGATTGGGATACAACTTCGAGAGTGGAACCAGATTGAGGTGGTTTCTCATCTGGGTCGACGGGCGAAGTAGGATCAGAATTGGCCAAACGATCCGGGATTATCGGCAATGGCTTCCAGCCGGCGTGATGTCTAAGTACGTGAGTAGGAGATGAGCAAAGACAACGATACTGGAGATTTAAAAAGGGAAAATAACTGACTTGGGTTTACATGTAGTACCTTTCTTGGTCACTTTACATAGAGTGAACCTATGAAAGTAGAAAGATTGAAGGATGACGTTGAGAGTTAGAGTGAGGTGAGTATGAAAGAATTGAAATATAGATAGAAGTGAGTGACTAACGTGCGCAGGTTACATTTATCAGTTTCAGTTGCTTGATCGTTACAAACGGGTAACGATCCTGGCTTGCATTCGCACTTATCGTGTGCAAATAGCCCTACAAAAGACAAAAAAAAGAGTTAATCATCGGGGAACCCGCTTTTCCACCTTTTTTTATTTATTTGTTTTATAAAAACAAAATTACTCACACATATCAAAGGTACCTTGACTGATAAAACCATAATCGGTAACAGTACTATTAGGTTTCGAAGTATAACATTCATCGATCGGAAACTCCTCTTTCTTTACAGGTTTATATTTCCCTAATTGAATCATCATGGCTGACATGATGGCTAATGTATGACGAGGAATATCGCGATCTGCCTCAGGACATGCTAAACCTTGATCTGGCCAATCGTCATCGAGTTCGGTACAACTATAACTACTAGGGGGTTGATTAGGGCAAGTGTTAACTTGAGCGAGACCCATATGTCCACCACCAAGGTCGACTCGAGGTGCGGCCCAAGTTGAGATGGGAAGGGCGAGAAGTAAGTAGAGTAGGTTGGTTAAGCGATGAGTCATTTTTTGGATGGATTGTGATGAGAGTTTTAAAATGTGAGTGTGTGTGTGATTTGGGGTGATGAAGGAGGAGAAAGAGGACAGAAAATGAAAGATTGAGAATAATTGGCTGACACAGGCCGTGGTCTTAAGGGAGGGTGACCGACCGAGCGAGGGAGCGACCAAACATTAGAGTTTGAAAGTAATTTATAAGCCATCACAGCTTTGGTAAATAGTTAAACCTCACAACCGTTGTCACGAGACCAAACTGAATTAGTATGGTCTGTGACAATCTACTTAGTACATAAGTACTTAAAACTTGAAACAGGTTAAATATTCAAGTAGTGGTCCACTGACTTGTTTCAAAACGCACGGGGTCTTTATCTTGCATATCAAAATAAAAAAATGATGTCTGCCCTTTTCATAACCTCAATTCGATTTTCTCAGACAGACCAAAAGTAAACTTGGGACGGATAAACCAAATTGAAAGAAAGATGTAGATTGTACATAGAAAATCACTTTGATAAAAGGCTCAAGGTTTAAGTTATTATGATGAGATGGGATGAGTTGATTAAATAAATAGAGAAATCAACCGAAATTGATGATTTTTTATTTTTATTTTGATAATTTGGTTTGATCGATGTCAACTCAACTTGATTATTTTTTTTTGATTCAGATTTGTAATTTATTTTTTATTTTTATTTTTTTTTCGATTCGTTTCATCATGTCACCTCAACCAACTAATTCAACTCATTCTTCATTACATTCTAGACTTAATCATCAACCCAAATTAAACTTCAAACAACCTCCTCATCCTTCTACTCATACTCACACTCACAACTTAACTAACCTTAAGACCCCTCTCTATCACAAGCGACCGGGTAAAGGTAGGTTTACTGGTCAACGTCCTGATTACTCTCTTACCAATTCATCCTTCAAACCGTTATTTGGACCTGGAAGCAAGAAATCCAACTTGTCCGATTCAACTTTCAATCATCACAATCAATCGAATGAAAACCCAATGTCAACCGCTACTCTTAATCGATCTCATTCAGCTCTTCAGTCTCACTCACCACAAACTACACTTGAACCCATCAAAGTCTCATCAAACGAACTCGAGAACTTTCAAGAAGTTTCATACGCTGATGAAAGTAGTGACGATGATGATTCGGAAGCCATTGCCGATGCTTTGCTCGGTAGGACCCGTAACTCTGGTCTGCTCTTAGGTCGAATGAAACCAGTTCGCAAGGTAGGCCAAGCAGGTCAAGCTCACAAAGAAGATGGTGAGGTCTCAGACGAGGACGTGGGAAAGGCTCAAAATGCTCAACAAAAAATAGTAAAAGCCGATGGGGAAGATCAAGACGCGCTTTCTCGGAAAGCTTCACTCTTATCTAGAATGGCACATGATGCCCACCTCTCAGGTGGACCTCAAGACAAAATGAGCGGTCAACATCAACGAGGTAATCGATCATTTAGATCATCAAAGCCCACAAAACTGACTTTGATCGTTTACATATTCTTTTCAGGAAAATCACCCCCGTATGTTTCCCTGCTCGAACGCCTTCCGCCTTCTACCGCCCCACGTGGCCATCTACATCCGAACGCTGACCGTCGAGTCCTTAACGAACGAACTCGGAACTCTTTCAGCGCTCAAGCCAATGATCATCTTGATCGTCATCGAGAACCAGAGAATATGTTTGGTGATCAGTCATCTACCTCTCACAAACCCCCTTTGCAAAGCTCTCAAGCTCCACGTCCTGACTCTCGATCTTCCACCGTACCACATTCGCTCTTTCCAGTTCATGAATCCAATGATCACGGCTACCGAAAGGAGGATGGTATCGACGGTTTGATTAGCTCCATCATGCACAAACCTGATGGTTCTCCTGATGAATGCTCTCATCCACATCACCGCCAGACGAAGGAAGATTCTAGATTCACCGTCTTGACACATCCGCCACAGCCTAAACCGCCTTCGTTGAGCCATCGACTCGAATCACATCAGAACGCAATAAAGCTTGCAGATCAAGAGGGTCGAAGCATGGTAGAGAACAAACAGGGGCAGAACGGCCTATTAGCCAGGATTGGTGAACAATCCATAAGATCTGGCACTCCAGCTAGGGAAGCAAATACGATTCCGTCAGTGCCTGCTCCCGCCGGGTTACGAGACCGGCTTGGCTTGTCACTCACCTCGACGTCTAGTACCATCCCCACATCTAAAAGCTTACTCGAACGTACGATCCCTAAACCGATCCATCCAGCACCTCTGCAACTTGGCCGGCGCTCGCCTGACACGGCCTCTACCTCCGAATTCCGTCACTCGTCTCGTTATGAAGATCATAAACCAAACATCGACCGAGGCTTGTCTCCCAGACCTTCGGCAGATTGGAGAAGAACCTCCAACGCGATGCACCTCAAACGCAGATACCGCTCCAGATCGCGATCACCAGGGGGAAGACGTGGGCGATATTCCCCGCCTCCGCTCAGCGCCAGCAGTCGGGGACGTTCGCCCCTCAGCCCTCGGTATCGATATTCACGCTCGCGATATTCACGATCACCACCGCTGTATGAACGTCGACGTTCGCCGCCTCGGGGTCCGAGAAACTATCGCCGGCTACCTTCGCCTGCTCATAGCACAAGCTCGAGAAGGCGAGACTCGCAATTGTCTCCGCGTTCGCACATCTCTGCCATGCCCCATAGCGCGCGGGAGCATCATCACCACTATCAGCGAGACCTGTCCTCATCACAACCCACACCCACTCTACCTGCGCCCGTTGAGTCAGAACGCCCAAAAGCCGAGGCCAAACAGCGGGCATTGACGCCTCCATCGTTGAGGGGCCCGCCAACCATCACACCGCCCAAAAATGTTTCAATTCTGATCTCCAATTTACCGTCGAGTCTTGAGCTCAAGCCACTAGATGTCTTCCATCATCTTACAGAAACTCTGTACCCCAACGACCGAGCACCGGGGGTACCGTATGAACTGACGCTTTATCGATTTGCAGGCACATCACGTATGTGTGGAGAGCTGAGGTTTCATTCAGAGGCCGATGCGCGTTCGTTTGAGAAGCGGGCGCGAAAGAACTGGAAAGATGAATGGGGTGACACCGAAGCTCGATTTGAGTTTGTGGTCGTCGATCGGGACCGGACTCCTTGGCCTGGGTATAGTGTCACCTACTGAGACCCCTCTCTCTCTCTTTCTCTCCTCCGCTCTTTGAAAGCACTGGTGACTCCCAACTTCATCGCGTCTTACCAAGTTCATTTTTGTGTTTGACTTTCTTTTGCGCAGGGAAAGCTGCACGTATAAACACGACCCTGAGAACCGAAATCCAGGTGTGGCTTGATCGATGTTCACTTTCCTTCACATATTGATTTAAAGAACCGAGCTGATTCCCTACAACGAACAGAGAGCGCTCAGACGTTGTTCGCTGCATCAGAGGATCAATGTTCATCGGCCATGCAGATCTCTGCTGGGCCTTCGGTACCCGACGAAGTTCTGACTTGTCCCTCCAAAGAGCTCGGCCCTCCCACACCTACAAGCTTCAAGTCACACCCAGCTTGTCCAGCATCACCTCGTACGAGCAGGGCAGAGGAACGATCAGCGCCAATAAGCGTTCTATTGAGTGGTCTCAGACCTTCCATTAATAGTGGTCTGATTCAAAGTACTTTTTGGCAAGCCACGCGCCCAAGACCCTTTAGATTGTTTGAACCTTCGCACATTAGCTTTGGCGTACTTGATTCGGGTAGGGCTTGTTTATTGAGATTTGAGGACCCTTGTACGGCTAAGAACTTTTGTCGAGTCGTCATCGATAATGCACCATTTCAGCCGATGGATGCTAAATTGGTGGATACAGAGGTACGTTTGTGTATTTATGTATAATTGGCCTATCTCTTGGCCCCTTGATTATTCATGTGGACATGTGTGCGGGGAAGAAAAGAAGGAATGGAACTGGCCAGTGTTGAAGGACTCGATTGGAGTCATTTATGCTTCAATCGATGCTCCTTTTTTTTTTTAATTCTAATTTCAAGATCACAAAACCTCCGGTTTGTTGACATACGGGTTGTATATATATGTGTTGTTCCCCCGCGGTTGATGGCTTCAGTCCGTACACTTCTTGAAGTTAGTTTGTTCTTCTTTTTGATATCTTGTCTTCCAATGCTTATTGTTCAGTTCGTCTGATTACTGAGATCTCGTACGTCCTAGACTTGACTTTTCCAGCTCGATCCCAATGGCACCACCAGTTAGGTCTCAACCTCCGAGTCCACCCAAGACTTTACCGATCCCGATCTCGTCAGGGCTCCCACCTAGGCCTAATTTTCCACCACCTTTACCTCCACAACCAAACTCACCTATCGCGATGGAGATTGACCGAATCGTTCAACAGGCTCAGCAGGCTCAGTACGCCGACTACTTGAGCTCACACCAACAGGCCTTTTACCCTTACATCTCCCGTCCACCCTCAGTCACTCCAAGTGGTAGTGGCGGTGGGGAGTCAAGGGCGCATGAACTCCGACAAGCGCTCTTGGCCAGACGCTTAATGCCACCACCTCAAAATATTTACAATCCAATAATGACTAACAGTCAAATGCAAGTAGGATACGAAACTGTTTATGGTAATGGACCAACAGAGTTTGATTTTCTTCAACAGTCAGATGAATTTATGGAGAACATCGGTTCATAGGGGTAAGTAAGGATCAGAGGACGCTCTTTGGCTTTTTTATTAATTTTTATTCCTTCTCAAATCAATCCCAACACGCATGGCTTTTTTTTGATGTTCTGTTTCTCTCTCTCTATGTGTGGTGTGTGCGAGCGTATGTGTATCTGATTATTTGATTGATCCTAATCACTTCTATCATCATTTATTCTCTACCATCAATTTCTCTTGACTTTTTTTTAATCATAATATACACAGTATAGTATGTAACTTGTTTTGCATTGTTAAAAAAAACTCACCCTTTTTTTCTTTTTCAAAAAAAAAAAAAAAAAAAAAAAAAAAAAAAAAAAAAACTTTCTCACTTTTCTTGTTTTTTTTTTTTTTATTCCATTTTATTTTTTTGATCACCATGTTTTTCGTTTTATTGCAATTGTCATTTTTTTTACAAAATTTTAATTCTTGTCTCTCTTTATGTGTTTCGAAAAAAAAAAAAAAAAACCTTCAAACAAATATCCTAACTAGATAAAAACTGAAAGAAAAATAATGACAAATAAATAAATAAAATTGTTTGAAAAAAAAATTAAAAATTTTTATGTTTCACTTTGAGGAGCACTTGGTACCAGGGAAGCTACATTAAATCCCATACACTGGTATCTTTGGAGTGGAAACTCGGAGATACCTAGAGGTTTATAACATATAAGACCTTGACACGTGTACATAAGACTATGGCAGTGTAAGTGGATTGGATATTTCAGTAGGAAGCACGACGGATGGGGTAGAAGTCCACAAAACCGTAATAGGCGGAATGAAGTGTTGATTACGAGAACCAGGAACAGGTCAAAGGTACCCAGGTACAACTGGTTGGACGAGGAAGAGACGGACTCACTGACCAGAGTGAGGAAGAGGTAGAGAGATTAATCCTCGTCCATTGAACCTTGCTCCCAAACTTTTGTGTAACTCAATCATTCCATCCATTCCCTCCGACTCCCTCCCCTCCTGTCTTTTAGAAAATCCCACAGAGTGTACAGACAGGAAGATGAAATATCCTGGACATGGTGTTTGCGAAACCCGACTTAGGGTTTTTAGCACACTTAAAACCTACCCTTTCTTAGTTTTCGTCATTGATGAATCATAAGACAAAGAAAGGAAGAAAGAAAGAAAGAGAGAGAGAGAGATTTTTAAAGAGTTAAACAAGTTAATTCAGTTCCATGTGATACCAATAAATTAATTTGATTAGAGGAGATGAAATGATCATTAAGGAAAGCTAAACCAGTAATTTTTTCAGACCAATGAAGAGAATTTGATAAAGGTTGATGATTTAAAAGTGATTTATAACGATTAATTTCAATAGGTTGAAGACCCATACCAGTTATAAGATCACTTTTTAAATCCCATAATCTTATCATATTATCATCTCCAGCTAACGAAATTAGAGAAGATGTAGAAGAAAACCCAAGTGATTGTGTACATTTATTTTGATGTGATGAGAGTGTTATGATAGGTTCAAATTGAAATTGATTTTGATAGATATTTTTGTTTGAATTTTGATTTATATATCTCAAGTCATGAATTACAGCATAACTAATTAATTTTAAGTTTATATATATATATAAAGAAATAAATAAAATCATGATCAGAAAAAGAAAAAAAAAACATTGATTCAAAAAAAAAAAAAAGATTTACTTTCCTGATCCTATAACTAATAATTGATTATGATCAAATAAATATTTTAATTGATAAATCGAACCAGGTTTAGAAATTAAACATTCAACTGATTTTGTCTTTTTTTTAAAACAGAAAAAAAAAAAATTAAAAAACATCAGATTTATTAATAAAAACGTGTTTTTTTTGATCATTTTTTTTTTTCAAAAAAAAAAAAAAAAAAAAAAACTTTCTAAACTAAACTTTTTTTGGATCTATACGTTGATCTATATGTAAAACTTTTCCAGACCTCGTACCACTAACAAATGTTTCCTAAAAAAAAAAAAAAGGAAAAGACCCAAAATCAACTAATGTTAGTCTAAAAGATTTGATCTTCGAAAAGTTTTGGTTTATATGATTTTATATTCAACTAGATTGAAGGATCATATATATAAATATATAAATATAAATATGATAATACCTTAGAAATTTTCTCAAGAGCAAAGACTGAAGAACCAGTGAACCAAGTTTGACAATTTTCAATTTCAGGCATATTCCAGATTTTGATGTGTTTATCAGTTCCTTTAATTAAGTTTTTTTTTTAAAATCATGGTAATAGCATAAGAAATCAAGACTTGGTATATATATAAAATAGGGATAAGAGAACTTACCACAAGCAAGAAAATCTGGAGTGAGTAAAGAGCACCAAAGGTTGGTATCATACCTCCGTAATTTTTCACTTTCAAAACCAACAAGAATATATATAAAAAAGTTGATAAGATGTAATAATATAACATCTTAAAATTCCAATCCATTTGAACATTTAAAAATTTTTAAATTCAACTACTTACTCTGTTTCATATGGTGATTTGAAGTGAAGTGTGCCACACATTTTTGTATATCTGTATATAGTATTGTTTTGTGTAATCAGGATCAGTCAGCTAATATGTGTTAAAATAAAATAAAATAAAGTTTTTTTTTTTTTATCTTTTTTTCTATACGCACGCGTAGAAATCATTGTAGACTGATATTGATGTAATAGGCTGTCATATGAAATGGCAGAAAGTGTTTTACAAAAAAAAAAAAAAAAAAGTAGTAATTCAGTTCAAACCAAGTTTCGTTTCCTGTTTTTTTTTTTTTTTTTTTTTTTTTTTTTTTTTTGAAAGTTTTAAAAATTTACATAACTCTAGAACTTACTGAGCCATTGTGTGATGAGATAGTATCCCAAGTATCATTACCTATGTAAGTTGATTCATCATTTGGTCTTGGAGTCAAAGCGGATTTTAAATTACCGCGCTGAATAAATCCAAGTTCGTAACCGACCCAAATTTGTTTAGGTTGATTTGATAAATTTTCTGAATTTGGTATCACAAGGCTAGTAATATGATTATGATCAAACTGAATCCTTGGTATTTGTATCTCTGTCTTGGTTGTTTGAAGCAAGGCTCGAGACTGAACTCTAAAAGAAATTATCAACAGATTAAATGAAAAATCAAAATACTTGAGATGAATGAATATATATACATCAGGTAGGTAACAGGGTATATGATAGTATTAATTTTTTTATTCTTTTTTTTCTATTTTTGAACGTACCTTGATTGAAACCTTGATCGACTAGCTGATGTACCCGGGTGAAGCTCGGGATCTAATAACATTGAAATTGGAAGATGTGCTCGTAGTAGTGGATAAGAATCAATCCTTCCTATTCGATTCGAAATTGCTCCCTTCTTTTGCTTCCTTAAACGTTGTACATGAGTTCCTTTTGGAAGCTGATTTATGGGGTTGGATACCGGTCCAGGTACGTTTTTGGGACCACCAACGGTTGACTTGAAATATCGTTTCTTGACTGGATCGAATACATAACCAGGAATTCGTATAGGCTTGGATTCGGACATCGATGTGAACGTTGGATGTTGGTCTGGAGGATAGTTGCTTGACTTTCGTTTCACGATAAATCCTTGCTTTACGAATTTGAATTGGATGTGAAATTGGAGTCTTCGTCAAATGGGCAGTGAAACGTTTAAGGCTTGAAGAACGGGAGTATGATATTCATCATTAGGTCAAGAGAATTTCAGGTCGGTTGCAGTTTTACTCGAAGACTGACTAAGGAAATTTATAAATTTTAAAAGGTTCAGATCGAATTTTTGTGTCAATTGTCAAGTTTTGGGACTTTCGTGTGATTAATAAATACTTAGCTTGTCCTCATCCATCAATCTGCTAACAAGCCAAGGAGCTGACAGAGGACCCACCGCTTGTGACACGGGCGTGAGCATCTCCAACAGTCGCTACAACTTGGTAGCATATCGACTTGTTCACACCCTCAGAGAGCTAAAGAGGCATTTGGGATGGAGAAAATATGATACATGAATTTGATGGTCTGCATATTAACCCTGTTATTCATAAAAGCTCTTTGGATTGGTCCCTCCAGCAGAAGAAAAGGAATAAAGCTTTTGATACTGAGAGCTCCCTTAGGAGGCTTATTGAGAAAATCCTGTTTAGGATGGATGGTACTATCAGGAATGCCATCAAAAACCTCATGGGCTCAACCTTCACATGTAATCTGGTTATCAAATCTTTTAAAAATGTCTGTAAAGGCAATAATATTCTGCAGAAATATAAAACAACCTTTGTCCCAAAGAGACAGCTTTTTACTGCAAGACAAGTGCCACCTGAGAAATTCAATCTTGAGAACATCTGAAGAGCTTTAAAATGTGTCTAATGCAGGATAAGTGATATGGTATGATGAATCTGATAAAGTGCATATAAGCACTGATAAGTATAAGGTCCTAAAAACAACTCTCAAGGAATGATCTCACCTATTATGAGGTATAGACAAATATAAGAGAGATGAAGCGGATATGGATGTGAGTATAATGATCTGAGGTGTCAGTATTTACTTTGTTAGTAGTGGCAAAGTAGTGACTGAATGAAACTAGGATTGACTCACACTTTGATGAACCACAAAGCACATATTAAAAAGAATCTATTGAGACCAGGCTGAGTCTTGTGATCTTGAACTGACAAACCTGCTTGTCTAGTAAGGTTTATGAAAATTAACCTGGTTGATTTTGAGAGGGATCTCAAAAACAATTCAGTACCTTAGATGTACTATGAACTTGATACAACTCTTTGCAAAACTTGTTAGTCAAGTCCATCCATCCAAGAGCAGAAAGGTCACCATCAGATGTGTGACCCTGGTTCATCTGCTCTTTGAAAGACAGAAAGAGAAATTGGGTTTTTTCTGGTGTCCAGGTGATTTGGTCCTTGCAAGAGCACTTCTCATCATTGTTTGAGGTTTTGTTTGGTGATATCTTGATAGTGTTGGATAGTTGAGTTGAATTCAGGGAGGGAGGGTGTTGAAGTGAGGTGGTTGTTGATTGGTTGTGGATCCATCCAAGGAGCCAAAAGAGGCTGGGAGGGCAGATTACAGTTAGAAGACTACAAGAATAAACTTCAAAAATCCAGTAGAATCCAGAAAAACTGAATTCTCTGAAATTGGCAAGAATCCAGTTTCTTATGCTACCAAACAGCTCACTGTTTTTGGGTATTTACCTGACTTCAAACTTGAATTCAAAGTTGAAAAACCATGGTTGAAGTCGGTTGACAAACACACCCTAAGGGTCTGTTTGGCAACCAACTCCAAATGTGAATGACTTCTCACACATGAGAAGTCATTCTGCCCAGATTCAGGGTTGATTTGGGTAATATCCAGGAAATCAACCTGAATTAACTCTGAATCCAGTTGGGTCATTTGGAGAACCAACTCTGAAGTTGGTTTTCCAGATCCCAAAAATATCACAAGTCCCCAGTTACCTTACAGACACACCTCAGCCAGCTCCCAGCCCTCTCTCTTCCTACCATCAAACCAACTATTGTCAACATGTCTGATTCCAGCACTTCCAATTCATCATTTGACTCTGACAAAGACCAAACTCCTCCACCAGTACTGGACTTGCTTCAAATTTCAATGGAAGCAGGTCAAATGGTCCTGGGAAATGCAACCCTCAAGAAGATTCCTTTCTGAGATTCAGGACTTCAAGGAGTGGCATACATCCAGGAAGTTGTAGGGAGGAATTGATCCTTTTCAGGAGTACAGGTCAAAGAATCCTTTCCTGTCTCCTTCTCATCATTGGTCTGAAGCTTTTTCAGAGGCATAGTAGGCTGGATTATAGTCATCACTCAAATGAGTGGAGTGGAGGAAGGGTGTTGTCAGTGAGTGAAGTGACAGAAAGGAAGGGTGTCATCAGTGAATGGTTAAGCAGGGGTTGTGGGGACCAAGTGAGGCTGAAAGGGGTCAAATCCAGTTGAGAGAATCCAGAAAATGGATTCTGGGAGTCAGTTGAATCTGGTAAAACCAGATTTGTCAAAGTTGGATAAAATCAGAATCCAGTTCCTTATGGTACCAAATGAGGGTGCGGTTTCAGGTACTTACCCAACTTCAAACATGAATATGAAGTTGGAAAACCAACTTTGAAGTCAGTTGCCAAACAGACCCTAAATACAGTCAAACTCACAAAACTTGTCACTTTGCCAGCTCCCAACTCCCAAGTTGCAAATGGTTGACTCCAGGTTCACTGCCAAGATATTTGTATCGGATGGGCCTATCCGATGTTCTATCACCCCGAGATATGCGATGCAGTGTCAGTAGGATTAGGTGCGATGGAATTACACTGCAATATGGTGTCAGAGCATTAGATACCGATAGTAATTCCATCGCACCTAATCCTACTGACACTGCATCGCATATCTTGGGGTGATAGAACATCGGATAGGCCCATCCGATACAAATATCTTGGCAGTGGTTCTTCTCAGACCTACTTTCTTCCTGGTTCACTTGAATGAACCAGGAAGAGAATGCATGAGGACTTGAAAAAAAAAAAAAACCTGGGCCTAGCCCTGTTGGACATACCTGCCCAGCCCTGAACCAACCCATCTTGGTTCAAGTGGCCTGCAACACTGGTTCCACATCCACCCCCACCCAAAAAAAAATTCCATAAAATTTACACTTCCTAAATTTCTCTTGATCAAAAATTTCCACAGCACACAAATCCCACCAATCCTTTGACAACCATGCTCAATACAATAACCCTAAAGTAAGTGAGTTTCAAGCCCATATAGTATCTACATATGCGAAATTTCAATCAGGGATACCTGATACAAAGGTCTGTAATATGGGTGAGCAACTCTCAAACTCAGGACTCTGGCCACACATGCTAACCTAGATTTAGGTGTGGATTTACAGCTAGCCTGGGGCTCTTAAGAGAGTGAATGGAAAGTTTATTTCTTTCCCTGCTTAATTTAGCAATAGGGAAAAAACAGGAAGCTAGAAAGAAAACAGCAAGATGACACCTGATACAAAGGTCCATAATATGGGTGAGAAACTCTCAAACCCAGGACTCTGGCCACACATGCTAACTTATAGACATAAGGAAGGAAATTGAGAAGAAGAGATATGTGAGATACCTCTAGTACAATCTGTCTAACCTAGATTTGGGTGTGGATTTACAGTTAGCCTGGGGCTCTTAAGAGAGTGAATGGAAAGTTTATTCTAAGAGCATTCAGACATAAGGGTCAGGTGGAGTGTAAACAACAAAGAGTGAACAGGGAAATGGAGAAAGAGAAAGCGGAAAGGAGTGAAATGACTGCTTACTCTTTCCCTGCTTAATTTAGCAATGGGGAAAGAGTGAGAAGTCTTGTCATGGAGTTTGACAAGGAATAGTTGGATGAGACTGGGTATAAGAATCATGTGATGTATTGATTTCCCTGTACTGTGGGCATCACTGCATTTCAACAACATATTGGTGTAAATCTTGTGTCAAAGTGTAGGAAACTGAAATTGAAACACCCATGCCAGAATGTACAGATATAATCATGCTCCCCTGCACACTCAAGCCTATGTTACACCAACATGCATGGTTTCAGCCCTGGGCCCTGTAGGATAGTAAGTGCCTGATTATTACTTTTTGTTTGGTCTGTAAGCTTGGTCTGATACTTTATTTTGAAGTCATACAGACACACATCACAATAACCTTAATGGCCAAGCAGATGCTTCCAAGGACACAGGACATGGGTGTCATGAGGCTGTCTCCATGGAGGAATCTCAGCTCCCTACAACCCAGACAGAACCTCTGTGCTTGAATGATGGTCTCCTAATCCCCTTTTCTCTCCATGGTTCTCCAATCACAATGGCTGAAGACTTCATGGAAGAGTCCCAAGCCATTTCAGATCCTCCTGCTGCTTGAATACATTTGCCTTTGGTGGAAAATCACACAAAAGATGATGTAATTCAAAAAGGTCAGTAGCAAGCACCTCTTCATGTCTTTGGGAAAAAAATCATTGAACTTTTTGCTTCTGTCTCATTCATAAGATTCAATTGGACCTTGTTTTCAATGGGTTTTCTCTGAAGGCCATTGACTCATCTAAGGGTCCTGTGGGAAGCCAATGCAAGAAGAGTAAAGATGGAGTAAAATGCACAGCAGGGATGAATTGATGTCCACAGGGTAAAATTGATTTGACCAGACCAGGAAACTGACAGACAACAGGAAATTGAGTTAAAGACACTGAAACTCAATTCTTCTTCACACCACAGGAGACTCTCACCTGACAGACAACAGGAAATTGAGTTAAAGACACTGAAACTCAATTCTTCTTCCTACCACAGGAGACTCTCACCTGATTAATCAAAGAAAATGAAAAGACTGATCATCAGTGTTCATTTATTATGATAATAGAAAACAAACACTACAAATTCTTGGCTCTTGCACCTGAGACAGCACATAATGAAATGAGAGGTTTAAAGAGAAATGAAACAAAAAAGGAAAAACATGAAAGATAACTTTTAGACTCACCTGACAGACAACAGAAAATTGAGTTAAAGACACTGAAACTCAATTATTCTTCACACCACAGGAAACTCTCACCTGATCAATCAAAGAAAATGAAAAGACTGATGAGGGAAATTCTCTTGTGGTGCAGTTGTCTGTCAGCATGAGTATCCATGATACACTAGGTTTGTTACAGTGAGACTGACAAATTTCTAAACATTACATCTCAAATGAAAAAAGGTGTGAAAGGGAAGTGAAACTCCAACCATTATGTTCCTAACACATTCCTCATTCCTAACACAAACTAAGGTCCTCATTCTTTCTTGTCCCTGAAAAGGTACCCACCATCTCATAATATCAGCTATCATTAGTCATTGTAGGCCATTCATGTTTAGGCCACAACTTTTCAGGAACCCTTGTTTTCAGCCCTTTCTGTAGATGATTCAAGAAACTGCCTCTCATCAGATATGTATAAATACCTCTGTGTTGTGCACAAGATATTTTCCTCAGACCTCAGACCTCACTCTTATTTTTATCATCAAATTACTTTTCCAACTTATTATTATCTGTCTTCGCACTCTTCATGAGCTTCTATCATCTTTCAATCTCACTAATAAAGCTTCAACTATCATTTCATCTATCTTGGTTCCCAAAGCCCTGTCTGTTGTGGAACTCCAACAGTGCCTTGCTGTTGGCAGAGCTTGGAAGGGAGGAAAACACAACAATAATACTCAAAAATAAGA
>MU167305.1:130292-162810 GCA_015951145.1 Cronartium quercuum f. sp. fusiforme G11
TGACTGAGAAAGTCTTATACACCAAAATTTCAAGTAAATAAGTACCTTTTTGTGCTACTGTATAAGGGTTTCTTTTTATTCTACTTATAAATCCCTTTCAGCACTTTAACAAAAGTTGTTTGTATTATAATTTCGTGCATTTTCTATTAATCAACTACTAGTCTATCTCTAATATTTGCAAAGTTAGATTTTCTTGTAGACATAAAAAAAGTGATTAAAATGTTGTTATTGCCAATTTTCTAATAAGATGTTCTGTAATTATATCCTAATAATGTCCTTATATGTAAATCATGTTCTTAGACCATTTTGGCGCACCACACTGTAAGACTTAAGAAAACCCTAGACCATAAGCATATCAAAGTCATTCACAGCCTCATGAATGTGAGCCTGTTACAATTTACTGGTCTGGTCAAATCAATTTCACCCTGTGGACATCAATTTATCCCCGCTGTGATGGTGGCACCTCAAGAATCTTTCTCACACCTTTCTGAGTAATTCTTCACTCTCAGAATTCAAGAACACCATATTTACTAAAGTTGATGGGCTGAAGGCAGGTTTAGGGTCAATCACTGCCAACAAAGACATCTAGGACAAGCTTGTCCTAGATTTCCTCGGACAGGCTTTGTCCTAGTTTTTCCTTGTCCAAACAAGGAACATCTAGGACAACTCTTGTTCTAGGACTTCTAGAACAACCATGTCCTAGTAGTTTCTGCTGGCAGTGAATCCTGCAAACTGTGGATTTGAAACAGCTAGTTCAATGGCATATTTATATTGTTGGAAACTACAGTTGGGGTCAAGGGTGGGAAATAGTGTTAGATTCAGACAAGGACCTCCATGACTACTTTGAACATGCATGGGAACATGTCCTCAAACCCAGAGGTTTGATTGTTTCAATGATCCAGCAAAGGAAATCTGGTGTTGATGATGAAGTGGTGAGTCCCATGAAATTGACTTTGCCTGTTGTGGTGAGGACTTACACATCTGAACACAAGGTTCTGTAGGATCTTGCATTGGAACAGCATTCTTTGATTGCAAAGAATACTGAGCTTGGCCTTGGAACCTCAGTCTCCAAACTAGTGGACCTTACTCCTTGAAGTATGGAGTTGGACTATGTCAACAAAATGACCATTGAGTACAGTACTGCAGTTTCAAATGGGTCTGAGGTCTTCTGAGTGTATAACAAGAAGGAGAATATTACACAGTTCATGCATTTAACTCATGATCACATTGTGGATTGGGCATGAGACTTGGTAAGTCTGACTCATTGGGTTCATATATGTCCCTTTCTAATTTCATACATTACATCCTCATTTGTTTTCCTTTGACTTAGACCAAGGGTACACCTGATGTCAATCTTGAAAGCCCCCCAACACATCCTCCTGGCTTTGTGTGGGAAAGCTTGAAGCAACCATTGGTGGAAAGTGCTCCAAAAGGCCCTCCAACTACACTAGTAATATGCTGAAGACCCTCACTTGTCTTGAAAAGATCACTCAATCTGATCTCACAATTCTCATGCTCTTTCCACCTTCATTGGAATACCTCAGATTCTCAAATGTCCCCACTCTCTTAATTCCAGATGTCCTCACCATCCTCCAAGAACATGGGATTTTTAGCTGGACATCCTTTTTGAAATCCCATTGGCTGGACCCAGTGCAGCTTGAGAAGTGGGATATCAGCTATGGAATTAGGATGGAGCTCATGGATAATGCAATAGTGTACCATGATCAACTGTTGGCCTCTGCTGGCATAATCAACTGACTGTAACTGTCACCTCTCCAAAAGACCTGATTTTTTTTTTATGGATCTGTCATCCAATTGATTCTTTTTTTGTTATTGTTAATGAACTTGTACTTAGCTAAATGGAAATAAGTCAATATAAAAAATAAAATAAAAAAACCTCAATCACAATTTTCTTATTTGGATAAACAATTTGAAATGAGTCATATGAAGGTAGTATCTCACAAAAAAAACACCAATCAAAAAATATCAAAACTCATTATAAGCAAAGGAAGTGGTAAAACATGCCCATTTTTTGAAAAAGACAGTTACAAGAAAAAGAAAAAAAAACTGTCTTGGTTCATTACTGGAGAAAGCAGATATTAATGAGCAAGTAAAAGCCAGGTCTGGCCTGATGCACTGTACTAAGTATTTGAGAGAGCCAACAGCCTGCTGATAGTTGTTACCACTATTTTTGAAGATTGTGATCAATTCTTCAGTTGTTGCCTAAGATTGACATGCAGGTCAACAGGTGTTGTTATGGGTTGGAAATTATTCATTCCATAGAAATTGAGCATTGTCTTGACATAGTGTTCTTGAGAAAGTGAGATGGTACATCTGTTTCTGTCTCTAGTAATTTTCATACCAAGGATCAAAGTTGTGGGGCCTAGGTCTTCCATTTTGAATCATTTACCAATAGCTTCCTTGAACATTTTAACCCCCTTTTTTGAGCCTGCTATGGTGAGATCATCAACATGGACATGTACAAAGCACAATTCAGATTTATCAAGACTTACAAACAAACATGTATCTACAGCACATGTTTTGAAGTTGTTAGCTGAGAAGAATGATGTCAGTTCTTTGTACCAGCAGCAAAGAGATTTTCTGAGTCCATAAAGTGAATGATTGAGTTGAAGTACCATTCTTTTAGTTTGATTTGGGACATTGATGCCATCAGGGATTTCAATGTAAACATGTTGTTTGGTTTGGTTCCATTGGGACCTTGCATTGCTTGCTTGTATGATCAAGGAGCTGTTGATGAGCAAGTAGCCTTTGCTTTGCACTGACTCATTTCTAAGATGTTTCTTGGATCAATGCAAGAACTGATTTTTGAGGGTGCCAGAGTCTCCTTTGGTACATATGACTATTTGGATCTGGAAGGGACAGCAGGACACACTAGTTCATTTGGTGTGAAGTTGTCCTCTGCTGTTTTGTCATCCTGAGAGTCATTGGTTGGTTTCAGTGGTGTGTGGTTATCTTCTTCACTGGTGAATGGGTCCTCAATGGTGAGTGCCAGTGGAATTGGATTTTCAGAAGAATTGGGGACTTGAGACATCTGTGAAGGATATTTGGGAGGTGACTCTTTAATGAGAAAATCTGGCCTAGATGAAGAACAGTAAGTGGTTAGAGAGGGATGATGGAAGGGGGAGTTTTGTGGTTGATGCTTGACTTGGGAGATCTGTTCTCTATGTATACAGCAGTTGAGACTGTTTCTCCCCATAGAAACTTAGGTAAGTTAGCATCAATTAACAAACTAACTGGATTTTCTATAAACAATATTTTAAGTTATCAAGAAACTATAGTAAAACAAATGCCACTTAGGCATTCTTGATCAATAAAATAAGAAAGGAAAATATATTATTGAGAACATTGTTTTTCAACACTAGTGGTGTATGTCTAAGTTCACCCATGTGTGGGTTGTAGCACAACCACTAGATACAAAAAGCAGACACATGAGGTCATGAGTTAGCATGTGCCCTGCAACATGTAAGAGATAGTCTGACTTGTCCAGAGAAGCATGCCATCCCTGCTCACATTTCAAAGCACACTTCATACAATGAAAACCTTTCTCAATTGGGTTGAAATCAGGAAAGTAAGCTGGTAAGTAGACCACTTGGATGCCAGCTTCTTGGCAGATGGTTGAGATGATGCCTCCATGATGAACCTTGGTGTTATAAAAGACCAGGACTGAGTGATGGCCTGGAAATCTGTTCATGACCAGAAGCTGTATAAAGATGCAGTCTTATCAGCTTCCAATACCTAGGCACTCAGAAGGTTAAGGAAAAACTTACTAAGTTTTGTTTCAAGAACATCTCAACATGAACCCTTTCCACAGCTCCCTTTTACACTGTCCCAGCTATCATCCCTGCCTCAGTCACTGCAGGAAGAAGAGTGAGATGTTCAGATTCATGAACCCAAACCTCGTGCTTGGTTTGAGTGCCCTTGGGCATCCAGCTCTTGTCTCTATACATATCCTTGGCTGTTACTTCTGATTCATCTACACAAAGAGAATGAAAGGGAGTCAGTCAGTAAAATATCAGTAATTGAAAATAAGAACACTGAAAATTTACCCATAAACACTAGGTATTCCACTGGGACACCTGTAATATGAGTGATGTAGGCTGCCCTATCTTTAGCTGATTGTTGCAGGTCCACCCCTTGCATTTGCACCAGGTGAAGTCCAAGGCAATTATGTAGATCACATCAGATCATCTCTACAGACACCTCCTTGCCTACAAAGGAGGATTGCAAGGAGAACTGGTAAGCAAACCCATTCAAATACTGATTTGGAAAAACATTGGCACTCACCTGTTATATCTAACATCTTTTTCTTTATCTCCACCAGATACATTCCTGGATTAAGCATCACAACATCTTGCAAAACCAGCAATTCATTCTTGTCAAAGCCAATGTGGCACCCATGTTTTAGGTACTCAGCCAAATTTCAAAAAGGTTTGCCAGTATTGCCATTCAGGACCAGCCATTATGTCAGGGATCACTTCAAGAGGTTCTGGTGGGGAGTGAGGTTCCTAAGCTCTTGAAAAGATGAACCATGGAGAGCATGGTGGATGATTAGTTCTTTGGTGTCAGGACTGTACTTGAAAAATGGCATCTTGTATGTGATCCTTCTGAGCAGGTTCAAAAGTCAGTTTCAAAGATTTTCCAAAATGACTGAAGAAAACAAGAGATATAGGAAAGCATTGATCAGGAGAAATTTAGGTTTTTTTTTTGGGGGGGGGGGGGGGTGGATGTGGAACTAGGGTTGCAGGTTGCCTGACCCAAGACAGGTCAGTTCAGGGCTGGGCAGGTATGTCCAACAGGGCTAGGCCCGGGGGTTTTTTTTTTTCAAGTCCTCTCATGCATTTTCTTCCTGGTTCATTCAAGTGAACCAGGAAGAAAGTAGGTCTGAGAAGAACCTGGAGTCAACCTCTTGCAACTTGGGAGCTGGGAGCTGGCAAAGTGACAAGCTTTGTGAGTTTGACTGTAGTGAAGAATAGACTTTGGATCCAACAGGCTGATTCAGCAGGTATACAAATAACAAGAGAAATTCTGGGTATCATCATGTTAGGTCATGTGAAAGATATGGAGAGAGACATGTTAAGAGAAAAATATATGAAAGGAGAAAATGACATAACAGAAATGGAAACAAATTCATTTTTAATAACACAAGATATGAGGGCATCCACAGTTGTTGCACCAAACCCTATCACTAACTAGTGACCCTCTTGCAACCCATACCCATACACACCCTTGACCACCCTTGGACGCACTTTGGACCTCACTCAGATATACCCTCGACCACCTTTACCCCTTCACTCCCTCAATCCCACCTCACTCCAGCCTCGATTGCTCCGCCCTCAATTGCTCCACCCTTGATCCTCCTCATTCCACCTTCACTCCCTATCAAACCTGACTGATCCCTTGACCAATAGCTTGAACAATGCAGTACATTTATTATCTCAAACATAATGGGATGAAACTGTCTGATTGACTGATTTCCATCAAGATTTACAAAGTCACCAAACTGGATGTAGTAGACCATGAGAACTCATCTCCCTTGATTTAGAGTAGTGGTTGGAGGATTGTATTTTTCGGGGGTATTCAACTGTGAAGTCACACCCTCAGGTGATTGCTTGTCTGAAGGTCCTGGATTGGATTCCTTTTTGTTGGCTATGAAAATGAAAAGGTTCTGTACATAGTGTTGTAGTGCTCACTACCACGAGTGTATCGCTTTAATCACTCAACTAAGAAGCGGACACATCCCTCTCTTCCAATATCTACACTCAAGAAACCTAAGATCAAACCCAGACTGTGTCTGTGACTCAGGTCTGGAAACTGTTGATCACTTTCTCTTCATTTGCCCAAACCACAGTATCCAAAGAGCGAAAATGAAACACGAAACCTCAAAACTCAAACTACCCTTCAACAAATCACTTCTACACTCACCGGAAGCCTTCCCCGCCGTCACTAAATTTGTCAGCGACACGTGGCGGTTGAAGAGCAGATGGGATTGGGCTGAGATCAATCATGAAAGCTGTCCAGAAAAGATGGACCCCCCTGACTAACTTTGTTGTTTTATAGTAAAATTCAGTGCTTTCTACATTCTCCTATTCTATCCACTACTATCAATACTCTACTCCGCACTTCCCATTTCCTTCTATCCTATCAAATCACCATCTCAGACCTCTTGTTTTTTCTCTACTTCACCACCCTGTTTATCCAGCTCCCGCGCAACCCTCCAAATCCATGTTATAGCCCATCTTGTAGCACAAAATCTTTAAACAGCCAACGAGTACACCTTTTCCCAAACAGCCATGGGTTTTTACAGGTGCTCGGTAAGATTCAGTGCATGATAGCCCCATAGGCTCCCATATGCACTTAAAGTAATGAATTACATAAAAAAAAACTACCACGAGTGTGGAAAATTTCACTAAAGTTACACTAGCGGGGGTTTAGTGATCACGAATGTGAAAAACTGGGATTCACCAGCTGGTGACTCCTTAGTGTAGCACCACGTAGTGTAAATTTGGTGCAAAATTAGTGCAACGGCTGCAAATGCCCTAACAAGTTCATCCCTTTCCTGAAGGCCTCTTCTCTTTCCTGATCTTTTCTGTTCTTGTAAGACTGCCTTGTGAGGCGATCTACCGACCCAATTTTACCCCGCGGTCGGATGTTTCCGCCTACCCAGGTTGTGCACCCGAGAGAGTTCCACAAACTTCGTTTCAAACACCTGAAGGATCTCATCAAACGTATCACATTCACATCACTCAGTCGGCCAGCGACACGTAAATAAACTTGTTATATCCGCCTTCAATCTCATCACGCCAATCTGACTGATTGAGATTAAGCCTCTATATAAAAAACGGACTCATAATCACGTGAGCTGAAGGATCAAGTTTCCCCACCCATGAGCACAATATAGCTTTGAGGTCAATTGATTCAGTGCAAACTTCAGCCACCCCGGTTCAAAAAACTGAGCGTTTGCCGAGTATCTGGGCGCGTACCGTAATCCGCGGGAGTAGGAAAGCGTAAATGAAGATATATGTATAGAAAAGTCAAAGTTATTCAAGCCGAAGCGCCGCGGTCTTGGATCAGAAAAATAAAACAAAAAATGGGTTATTTAAGAATACAAAAACAAAAAACCTTCCATGGCTCCATCATCTCCTTTCCAAATTACTCAGTCCATGTTGAGTCTATCCAAGTCCATAAGTTTCTATACCGAGTCGTCTCCCGTCGTCTCCCCTTCTTTCCTTTCCTTTCCTTTACTAGTTATCATCGCTATCTATCCTCCTGTATTCTCACAACTTCAGTAATTGACGTGCCATACTTTTGGACGGACAATTGAAGTTCAAACAAAGCTCTCATACTCTACAACCAACATCACTTTTACTCTTATTCTGTTTTCTACGACAAAGTCAGACTACAAAAAGATGCCTCACCTTGAAATTTCATCCGAAGTTTCGATGTATTATGAGATTGTCTCAAGCGAACCGAACAATCCATGGCTTTTACTCATTCATCCATTCATTTCAAATTTCTCGGTAATAAAGGACTTTGCTGAACAGCCTGTGATCAAATCGATGTTCAATTGTATCCTTTTCGAGATGAGATATCACGGTCGTACCCGAGCACCACTTTCTGCCAAACTTGATCGGCATACCTTCGCGACTGATTTGGCTATGGGAATGCAGAAGCTTCAATTACCACCAGTTAGTTATGATTGAGTTCCTTGAAATCTCACCTTTTCTGTAGCATTGAAGTCTTCAAATTATACCAGGTTCATGTAATTGCAGGTCAGGCTAACACGAGCGAAGTGGCACTAGCTCTCGCCGCGATATTCCCTGAAAAAGTGTTGAGCATCTTCCTATGTGGGTTAGGTCCTGATCTATAGTACGTGTTCCCGACGTTCTTAGGGCCCTGCTCATTGTCAAATGGCGTTGGAAAAGTATCTGAACAGATACTGATGTTCTTTCGTCGTGTTGGTTTTTTTTGAAAAACAAAAAACAAAATGTTGCAGCTCTGAGGCAACTGAGGCAGCTTTCCATGAGTGCATCCAATGTATAGTTTTTCCAGCTGATCAAGAACAGTGGGAAGAGGTGAGATCTCATATTTCTACATATGGCGAGACACATGAAGCTAAAATATGTCGATCTCCTGATCACTACTGCCAATGTAATAAAGGGTACGTACATTGTTTATAGGCTTTTATCTTCTTTCTTTTCTTTGAAAAGCTTATCATGGTCAAAGTATGGCCTCTGCCTCATCATCCTTGATCTTTTCTAGGTATGAACGAACTACATTACATTCATTTTCATGAAGATACCAACGTCGCACGCGAGGACGAAATGCGAGTGATCGACGAGTGGACAGATATCTTAATCAAACGTTATTCACCTCGCAAGGCCAGCTTAATTACCGCTCTTGGGATGGTAGAGATGGGTGTGAGATTCGTTATTATGGATTTTTGAATCATCTCCCTCCCACTAAAGTATTGTATCTCTTCAGCGTCAGCCCACACCTCAAGCGTTCTTGGATAGCCTCACCCAACCACTTTTTATATGCCACGTGAGTAAAGTAGCGATAGATGAAATTAGAACTTAGCTTGAAAATGCTTCCTTGCATTTTGATTACTATTTAGGGTGCCGCGAGTACAGTGATGACCGAAGCCGAAAGTTTTGAGCGTTATTTGACTTATCCAAATCTGGACCTGCGAAGCAAGTTTGAAAGCATTCCAGGTGAGTGCAGATTTACACAGAACGCCATACGTTGTATGAAGACTACTTAATCGAACTAAGCTGGTTTGACACATTAGGTGCACCACTGGTCTTATTACCGCTTTATACACCTCTCTTGACCGAAAAATACGTTGCATGGATTCGTCCAATCTTAGAAGACCGTGGGCAGACCGATCCACAACCGAGTATTTCCGATTTTACCAAAAGTTTGAACCGACTCGCAACGCTTTATGATAAGCCTAGCATTGCGGATCGTGATCCGTTTGAAAGCTCAAGCTATCATGTCATCGATGAAAACTCGTACGAGGATCGGGAGATGAAGCTAGCTGGAGTCAAGATGGCTGAAAAAGAAGCCATTTTATTGCCAGGTGAAGAAGCCCCAGAATCGTGGACAGACGCTTCACAAGATGAAAAGACTCCATGGAGGTGAGTTATCACATTTTCTTTTGTGAATGTATCCTCATCTCATCATCCATCTAACCCATGAATTTTCGTGTGATTGGGAAAACACAAAAAATAAACTCGTTACATTAAACATTGTCTTAATTTAGATTTACAAAGAGGTTTGAGGCTCAGATGTAAGATCAGGTGGGTGTCATGTAGGTTGATAGGGTGATAGAACCAGGTAAGGACTTGAGTTTGTTACTCTATTTTTATTCATAGTTATATTATATCTCTTCACCATTATACTATCAAATTTTATAATTTGTGTGTACACTGGTGAAATTTTCCACTGTTTTGTTTACGGTTTTTTTGTCTATATAAGTTTTTATATCTTTCTAAGGATCTAGGTGAGGCACTATCCAGTGAGTAGGTCCATTAAAACCTGAGGTGTGGATACAAAACAAAACGTTTTAATATATTCTGATGGTTTCTGTATTCAAGGGTCAGGCAAAAAGAAGCAGGGTCATAGACCCTGGGCTACCTAGGAAATGTTCTTTAAATCAATTTTGGGTTACTGATTCTTAATATAGGGAATGGGTATATATAGAGTGATAAATTAGGAAAATTTTCCTTGTTGAAATCAAAACCAAGGGGACTTTTACCCTTTTGTTCTATTTGAGATTTCTGTTCTCACTGAGTCCCCCTTAGTACACCTGCGCTGTTATTTAACAGATGCGCTTTTCCAGCCAAACTCCCCTAAGCCCTAGGGAAAGGCTCTCATGAAGAGGGGCATGTTAGGTTATGACAAAACATGACAGTATTACCATAAGAAAAATTTGAGACATAGAAAGAGAGAGAGAGAGCTATTCATAAGTGTAAGTCAAGATACAATAGGACAAATATGATCTATCTTCCTCTTTGTATCTCACCACTTTTCATTCACAGATTGATGAGATGATGAAATTTGGAATTTGGTTTATTGAATCACAATTATATTGTGTTACTCATCTCTTAATAAACCCAAAGTTTTTTTTTTTTTTTAAAAAAAAAAAAAAAAAATAGAGTAATAAGTTAGGATGGTATCCTCAATCACTTAGTCTGATACTTATATCTTGTGATATTTTGCTTTGAAGTACCTCTTTTTCAGGAAGAAAATACCTTTTTGATTAGTTGTTCAAATTGATTGTTTTTTTTCTTTGGTAGTGTAAACAAGTGAGAAGCAAAATTAATTTTTTTGAAAGATAATTCACTATATATATATATTTTATACTAAATTTAGGCAATAAAAAAAAGATTGAGTATCAAATACTGTAATAATGAATGGATAAGGAGTTTCAAGAGATGTAAAGACTATTAGAATACCTTTTTTTTTTTTTTTAAGCTCAGTACAAAAGCTTGACTTCTTTACATCTCATAATCACTCATAAAGTATATAAACCAAAGTTATCATATTTTTGGAATAATCCTTTACAGGATTTTCTTTTTTTTCTTCTTTTAAATTGACCTCCAAAAGGCTTCCATTTAAGGTTAAACTGTATATGAAGAATTCCAAATTGTTTTGGAACATGACCTGACAACCTGATAAGGTGCATATAGCACTGAAAAGCTCCTGCCCTACAAAACACTCTCTCTGGAAGATTCTGACCTGACAACATAAAGAGGAAATAATAAAGAAAGGAATCAGGACTGAGAAGTAATAAGAAGAAAGAAGACGAACAGAAGAGCTATTAGGGGATTATTTAGTACCTATTCTCAGGTACAGAGATGACTCTGAGAGAGAAGATGAAATAAGCATGAGTGTAAATGTGAGAAATCTCAGGACTGATAACAAGCTGTGTATATGCATAGTCAAAATGTCAATAACCAGAAATAAAGATCAGAGAAAGAAAGATGGAAGATATAAAAAAGAACAAGAAACAAAGAATAGCAAATAGGAGAAACAGATAAGAAGAGTGAAATGATAAAAAAAACTTATGATCTCTTTCCCAAGATGGGGAAAAAGATCTTGGTGTTGAGATTTGATAGCACTATATATGTTCAACTACATTGACTGGTTGGGGAGAATCTAGTTGTGCAATTCCTTCATTACATATCAGATGAGAACTCTCAACTTCACTTCCCATCTTTCCAAAATTGCATGTCATACAAGAGCTCTAAGCTTCAGTAAAAAACTTTCTAAATCATACCATGTTTTAATTCCATTAGTGATTGTGTTGATTGGATTTTGACAGTATATCTCTATTTTGAACTACATGCAATGGAGATTCCTTTTTCAACAAAGACTCACTTTTTAAATTGTAAAAACAATAAGAGAGTCAAATAAAGTGAGAGCCAGCAACCCCCCCCCCTCAAAGGAAACTTGACTCCCTCATTTTTTTTTTTTTCAATGTTTTTGGTATTCCTCTTTTTTTCCAAAAAGTCCTAAATTTTATTGACACAACTTATAAGTTTCCAAAAAAAAAAAAAAAAAAAAAAAAAAAAAAAAAAAAAAAAATCAAACCTACAGGCTACACCCTGTCCATATCAAGGTGACTTGTCAATGAGAGCAGACAAAGAACTCTGATTTTCTCATTTTTCACCCAGAGCCAGCCCATGAGCCTTCCCTTTATGCAAAGTAACTTCCTTTTCTTTTTGCTCAATGCACCATCTGCTGAAAGGTGTGTACTGTATGCCTGTGTATCACTGCATAGTTCACAATCATACTGATGTTCATGAGCTGACATCATGATGAACATGGATCAGTGACTTGTATTTAATGGACATGAGTAACAAGGGTGGGCTTGAGCCCTTGGGCCACCACCCCCCAGACACTAAGGCACTGGATTTGAGAGGGATTCTGAGGCGATTTCAAATATGACACCATGTGCTCTCATCAACAAGTCACCTTCATATGGACAGGGTGTTCACTATGACAAGTTTAGAAAGATGTCTGAAGGGGTCTGTACTGTGGTAAACAAGTACAGACTCCAGTTAATTGACCTCTGAACAGAGGGTTTGATACCAGGGAACTATTTTTGAAGGGGCCTTTGAACAGGCTTCCTTGTAGATATTTTTGAAGGGCTCCTTGAATAGAGTGAACTTGTAGAAGATTAGATGTTTGTATTAAAGTCTACCTTTATGACTTCCTCTAATCTGAGTGCTTTATCTCTACTTCACAGCTAGTTCCCAACTAGTGAAGGTTATAGCAAGAAAGGCTGCTACTAGCCTGGCCTGGTTACTTTTTCACCTAATGAATGGTACACTCTTGAGCTGATATTTTATAAGAGATATCCTCAATTGTGTGTTATTCGATTTGGTGTGTGGTAAAAAGGTTGAGGGAACAAAAGAGCTTCTTCCTCAAGGAGGCAGGGTTTATATACCTGTTCTTCCTTTGATCCCTCAATACAAGGATATCATAGTGCAGCTATTTAGTTCTGGTCATGCTGGGCCAAGTTGTGGTTCTTGTACTAGTTACAAGGACTAATACATAGGCCTTACTGTAAATGTACCTGTGAATGGCTCTTGACACTGAGCCTGAGTTGTGATTATTTATTGTTACATATGTACATCATATGTAACTTTCTATGTTACATGTTTATACCATATGTTCATCATATGTAACCTTCTATATTACATGTTTCTACCATATGTAACTTGATGTATTACATATGTCCTTCATATGTGACTTGATATGTTACATCTGTACTGTGTTACTTTATTCATGTACATTCTGTTTTTACATGTGTTCTTTTATTGGATTACATATGGTTACTATATGTAATCATATTGTTTTCTAGCCTGTGGGACTACCAGTTAGTCCTCAGGGCTGACAAACCAGGTTACCTGAGATCACAGTCAAGAGTCTAAGAAGAACCATGGAACAAGGAGTACCTGAGAAGAAAATGTTGAAGTGTGGTCAACACACTACTGATCCATGCTATGTAAACTACACACTCAGTTGACTAACCAACTGTAACAGTTGCATAGCTCTTCACATCTGAACACTGACTGGATAGCCTAGTGGTCAAAGGCAGCACTTCTAGTATAGTGTCTCAGCTTATGATGAGGTCCCAGGTTTGAATCCTGGTCTAGTCATTTCTTTTCTGACCCACAACTTTAAGAGAAAAAATAACAAGGGCTTTTGTTAAACATGGGAGTCTATTGATCACTCTCTGAAGGGTTTACAACAAGCACACTGGGGAGGCAATCTCACTTTCAGGGGGATGCTTCTGCATGGCAACCCACCTGGCTTATTTCAAGCAGGGTTTGAAGCTGGATTGGGCTTCAGGCTCAAAGTGAACAACAGGCAAGTCTGTACTGGTACCACCAAGTACAGACTACAGCTAGTTGACCTCTAATGAGAGGGTTTATTAAGACTCCAGTTGCTTTACAAGGGTTTCCTCCCTTGTCAGAGTGCCTTGTCTTATAACTGGGCAAATCAGTTATCAGCAAGAGCCAAACTCTGGGAAATACAGGCTCAGCTGAAGGTGACAGCTCTTGCACCTTCCTGTATTGGTGTTCTTTGTCTCTAGCCCTTGGTAAGTCTTCAGTCAAGGGATCCTGGAGGTGAAAGTCAGCCTAACCTTATCAAGTAGTGATTTGACCTTTCTTTTATTACACCTGTTGAACCTTGCACTATTGAGCAGATACTTGTTTATATAAGTTATCCTCAATGTTTGTGCTAGTGGTTCTATTTTGGTGTGTGTGGTAAAAGGTGAGGAGAGAGGCTCACTACTGAGCAGGAAAGGAGGGTTTATATACCTTTCAGGTTCCCTCCTCCTCACTCTTAGGATATGTATGGGCTGGCATATGGTTCCAGCTCATGCTATTACAGGGCCATGTAGGCCAGTCTGTGGTTTGTTACTCTAAGGACAGGGCCTGTTATTTGGCTCCTGTCATAAGTATACTAATCTTATGACTCTTGAAACTGATCCTGAGGTGTGGTTCAATTGTTACACTACTCATGACATATGTAGTACATATGTTACACTAATTATTACATATGTAATACATATGTTACACTATGTATTATGCCTATTCTTCCTGATTACTATACATGTACCTATCTGGTTTCAGCCTGTGGGACCTCCATGCAGTCCTCAGGGCTGACAAGTCCTAGTGAATTAACATTGAGGTTGGTTGACCAAACAGACCAACCAACTCCAAAGTAAGGGTGTGTCTGGCAACTGACTTCAACCATGGTTTTCTAACTTTGAATTCAGGTTTGAAGTTGGGTAAATACCTAAAACTAGTGCTTGTTGGTGTATGTTACTGTCAAGACCTTCAGTCAAAGGGTTGCCTATGGACTTAGGGAATAAGCTGCTTTTGTGCATGCTTGATGTGTGTGTGTGTGTGGAATAAGTCTTGAAGAATTGCCCTGATTTGTACTGTTTCTGAAATAAGTCATAGAACTTGCTGTTGGAGTTAAATTGAAAAAGAAGAACAAAAAGAACAGCAATGTTGAAATACAGTCAACAAGACCAGCCACAAATACACAAGTAGAGTAGAAGACAGATAAAAAGATCAACCTGTCCCAAAGTGTGAGGACACACCACACAAGCCAGCATGAAGGAGCACAGACCCTATAGAAAAAACATATATACATAGCCAAGACATCTCCATACCAAGTCTCTTTCCACATCTTGGGAAAGAGGCTGTACATATCCACCACTTCACTTACCTATCCCATTTTTTTTTCTTTCTTTCTTATCTCTCATCTCCAATTCAATGTTATGCACTTATATCTTTATCTGACAAAAAGATGCCTAACCATGTCTCTGATTGACTAGTGTGCCACCCTAAGATCAATACTCACTCATGTCTGCTTCACTCTCTATTTCACACTTGCTGTACCTTGTACCAGGTCAGCTCACCTTGAGAGTCAAGTGAGGACCATTTACTTACCCATGTATCACACACTTTATCAGTGCCTTGTACCAGTGTTCCAAACCAGCTAGTCATTTTCACTTGCCTTTTTCAGGAATAAGTCATCAAGACTTAAGTGAAAGGTGTGAAGGTATCATTGTACTGGGAATAAGCCATTAAGCTTGAGCAAAATGTGTGAACATGTGGATGTGTATGCATTTGGGAACAAATACCTGCTTGAGCTTGGTTTATTTTATATACTTGTACCTTGACAGGCAGATTCCTCTTCCCTCATCAGAACTGGAATCTGTAAGTCTTTCTCTTATGCCTCATCTCTTTAGTTTTCCAGAACGACTGATATTCTCTCTCTATACAGTACTGCTTTTATTCTCTTTCTATCTCTATCTCTCTCTTTTTTGGTCCCTGTTTTCACTGGCACAGGTCTGTCTCTTTTATCTAGCTCTCTGTAGCATCTCAGGCATAGTAGCCATTTTGAGAAAAAAAATTGTTAACTGACCTGATACCCCAGGTCCCCCCCCCCCCCCCCCCCCCATTCAGCTCAACACCCTTTATTCTCTCAGTACCCTGTTTTGGTACCATAAGAAAATGGATTCTGAAGTCAAAAAAAAAAAAAAAAACCCAACTTCAGAAATCCAATTCAAATCAACTTTCATTCAACTTCAGAGAATCTACTTTTTTTTTTTTTTTTTTTTTCTGTATTCTACTAGATTCTTAGATTCAATTCTTTCATTCTTCTCATGTCAATCTGAACTCTCAACTTTCTATTAACCACTTAAACTTATCCACAAATATCAATCAACAACCACTTTTTCACTCAAACACCTTCCCCTTCCCTCACTCAACTCAACTCAACTCAATTCAACTTAACTCAACTCAACCATCCAACATTATCAAGATACCACTCAAAAAAATCTCAAGAGCCACTTTGACTACCAATTCAAAAAAGTTGAAACCAGTTGGAGTAGCATTGAACTCATCCAAATGAGTTGATAGGTCCAAATCAGTTGAGCTGTCTAAATTCCCTGAATTGAACATGTTCCAGATCCTTTTTTCAGGTAGCTGGCTTGAGTGAAAGGTGGGATGGCAAGGAGATAAGGTTGAGAGTGGTTGTAGATGCTCAAAGGGATCGAGACTTTTTGTCTTGAGGTGAAATTGAGGACTTGTTCAAATTACCATGTAAACCCCAAATTTGGGCAGAATGACTTCTATTCATGTTGAGAGTTAATTCAAGTGTGGAGTTGGTTGTCAAACCCACCCTACCTAAAGGTATAGTAGACATGACTAAGTAAACTGTAGGTGAGCTTATCACAGCCTGTGGTGTGGCTGTACAACAACAATCCCCTTGAGCAGAATTTGTGGGTGGCATGAAAGAAACTCTCACATGATTCTTCTCAAAATCCTCAAGGCTCACTCCAACCCAGAAATCAAGTCTACTCAGTCAACTTCATTTTGGTTGGAAAACAGTTACTGCATAGACAAGGGAAGATCACACACATGAAATTTCATAGGCAACTAAATGTCCGATCAGTCATTGGATGTCCCTTATGCAAATGACACTATTGTAAAGCCTGAACAACGCCCAATCTTGGATTGACTCCACAGAAGACTGATTGCAAAAATCAGAAAACAGTAACCGAGGTAGATAAAAAGACTCTTCCTAGTCAACAACTCATACAAAATGAAAAGGAAGATGTATGTACCTTTGTACAATCGGAGGATTGGCAGAGAAAAGCTCAACATGGCACTTGCAAAATGGAAGAAAGAGAGGTGTAATAGTCAGTGAGTAGGGTTTTAGAGACGGCATCGAGATTAAGGGTGTTCCGTCTAAGAGTGTCTCATGGAGAAAATTGATCTGGTATACATTGCCTCGCCTCTTTGCATTCTTTACAATACAAGCATATCGGATCTGCTACGTTTGAAAGCTTTTCATTACTTCTTAAGCTTGAAATACCAGCTACTGGGTACCGTTTGAAACGGTAATAGCGAGATGGGTTTAAATCACGCACACTACACCAGCTAAAATGGATCCGTCGTATGTTTGATAGAGTCCGATTTAGCAATGCTACCTGTCGTCAGACTCTTCAGAATCCTGATCCTCTTCGTCCGTTAGCTGGTCAGCAAACACGACCGCGCTCGCCTCCCATCCGGCTCGTTTAGGCCAACTCCAACCGTCCAAACTGGGCGGGATGGGCCAGGGGATGAGGACAGTAAACCAAGGTTGACGTCCGGGGCCAGTGTTGAAAAAGAGTTCGAAATTGGCTCGAACACCGAGATCAAACGGATTATTGAAGCTCTGCAAGGGATGACCCGTATACTACGTTAGCAGTCTTTTTTGGTGACAATCATGGCGAGCTGAGGCTAGTCGGATGAATTACCATGCCCTGGTTTGCTATCAGCTTTTTATAGTATTCTTTTGCAGTCCGGAGAGGGAGAGGTCAGCCCAGGTCAGAATTTGCACCAAAAACCTTTCATTTTGTTTTGTAAAATTCATGAACCTCCTTCGGTCATACAGAATGACAAGAAAAGGATAACAATTAAAGCAAAAGCTAACCATTATCAGTGGACTCTACACTGGTTTCGCCACGCGCGATCAGAGCAATTTGCCAAGCTGCCATGATCCAAACTGTCATCCCGATAGCAAGGGCAAGAACCCAAGTGAGGATGACAAACACTCTGGGAGTGTGGTAAGCCCACTAGGACATCAAAACGTTCAATCCTTTATTCAGCTTGAGTCGTTGGAATGGTATCATCTCCGAGCTTCACTCACCTCAAAAGAGAAATCCATGCTCTCGAGAAGCGACGCCCATCCTAAAATTGCGACCCATGTGGTGGACACCGACATGTATATTCTGAAAGATTGTGTATATAGATGCGGACATAGAAGATGATCTTAGCGTACTATTTTGCAGGTCATTTCTTAGATAGTCATCAGAGAGAAAAAATGAATAGCAGACTCAACAAGAAGAGGACAAAGTATCGCTCATTCCTCAACCCAACGCACTGGTTAATCCCTAATCAATTCAGGAAAGACAAAGTAAGAAAAAAAAAAGATAAAACAAGGTAGAAAAGTGTGCTGGGTTAGCACGCGTGATTGATGGGGATAGGGAAGACAATTCAGTTCCGGACTAGTAGGACTCACATGGACAACTGCGGAGACAGTCATGGAGGGAAGGAAGGCAGTGTTCAATAGGACATATGATCATTCGCTGGAGGCTTCAAAGAGCAGGGTACTGACTGATGGTCATACTTTAGCCAACAAACGCCACAGATCCGACAATGGTGCGCTCGCTCGGGCTTCACAGGTCCTTCCATCCCGTTCGGGCCGGTGATTCCATTCGCGAAACATTTAGCACACCGACGAGGCAGTGTAACAGGCACGGAGGAGTGACTGGATGAAGGCCTACTGGTGGAAGACTGTCGGGAGGTTTTATCAGGTGGCTCGAGGGTACTAGTCGTTAGTCTCGCGGACGGTTGAGCTGAGCTTGACCGCGAATTTGGTCTTGCAGAAGTAGACCGGACGGCAGCCTTCATGGCAGCAATCGTGCGCTGACGGCTAGCCTGAACACGATTTGCTCCAGTGAACCGGTTGATTAAGCCTGAGAAACAACCCAGGATCGCAAAGGACGGGAGTCGATGGGTGGTGGGATCGATCGGGTGGGTGTCTAGGGGCGATCCCGGTGGTGTAAGACAAGCCATCGAGTAATGAAAGACGAGACAGACGATCAGATAGAGGCTGAAGGCAAGGCCGAGTAAAGAAACCAATGGATTGGTTTCGGGCTTCAGAAATGACTGCGAGAAGATAACGTCAACTGGATGTGGGTAGGTCGGCGAGCGAGAAGGGCCGTCAGTGGTATGAAGAGTTTCATAGTCGTCTGGGGCTCAACCCCCGGTTGAGCTCGGTAAACTGACAGAAGGTGACGGTGGCGATGCTGATGAGGATTGCAGCCAGTCCAATGAAGACGGGTCCGGCGCGGCCTGTGAGTTTGTCCGCAAATCGTTCGACTTTTTTGAAGCACCGGAAGACAGGCTTGGTGATAGCCTTGATGATGGCCATGGCGAGATTGGAATGGCCCAAAGGGTCAAGCTGAATTGAGTCTGTCCACTGAAGATGGCGAGGGTAGAAAATGAGACCTGATAAATAAAAACCTGACTCGTTTTAATCTGCTAATCGTGAATGTCCCCCTCCAGGTACCGAGAGGAAGTTTGTTAAATTTGGACGCTACAGCACTCAGGCATTCGATATTTGGCTTTTGGCTCAAGTGTGCTGTAATAATTATTGTACGCGGCAAAAGTAACCTACAACCCTCCTCCTCAAGGGGTTTTTTTTTTCTATAAGTACTTTTGTTTTGACATTCAGCACTCTGAACAACTCTAGTTCATGGGCTAGTCATATTGTGACGACAAACTCCTTCCTTTGATTCCCTTTTATGGGTGGTCTGCCAAACCCCCAGGAAATTTAAGAGTTGGCACCCTTGAAACCCCACCCTGATGTTTAGCTAATAATGCACACAATCTAAATTCTAGTGAGGTCAAGAATATACTAAAATCAAGCCAATGTCAAGTAAAAATTGATCAAAGAATCAAAATAACATATACTCAATCATTTCTCATCCTCATTTTTTTACAAGCTGATTAAAAATTGATTAAACTTGAATTACATATATATTGATATTTACATTTACAGATCAAATGCATCTTTGTCCATTGACGATAAAATTCAGATCATCTGCCAAGAATAACAAAAAAAAAATTAGATTGGTCTTACCCCACCTACCACTCTTCCCTTCACAAACACACTACCAATGTTACGATCATCGCCCTAAAATCAATATTGTATGTAAACCACCCCAAGAAAAACAGTAGTATTAAGCTCTCACTGGTCTTGTTTAAACAAATTTCTTAAGAAAAGAAAAAAAAAAGAGAGAGTAGAAAGGATGATGATATAAAAGGACTGACTGCAAACAAAAACTTCTCCAATAATCTCTCCAGATTAAGCTTTGGATCAAACTCATCAATAAAAAAGTTTGGATTCATTCCTTCCTCATATATGTTTGAACTAAATGGAATCCAATCTTCAACTAGATCTTCAATCATAGTCATCTCATCGGTTGCTTTGCATGCTCCAGTTTGTATCAAGAGCCCATCGAACTCTTTCCCAACAACAAAGTTCCCAATCCGATCCTCCAACCCACATACTCTGGCACCTCCCAACGTAGCCATATATACCAAGTTAGCGATGGAAAGTGAGCTCGTGTCAGTTTCGGTTCTAAAACTGATTGCCTTCCCTGCCACTGTGGCGTCTCGAATACTGCTCAGAATCCCGATTCCGTAACCACCAGAGACGTCGGTACCCAAACCAATCTTCTGTACGCCTTGCTCGAGTAAGCTCTTGACCGGACAGATGCCCGACTTGAGATTAAAGTTTGAACTCGGACAATGACTCAAACCACATCCACGTTGTGTCACAAGTGCGAGTTCGGCTTCCTCGAGATGAACGCAGTGGGCGAGAATAGTGCGCGAGGTGAGGAGATTGAAACGATCGTAGATGCTTGTATAACTTTTGTAGCCTGGGAAAAGTGCTAACGTGTGCGCGATCTCAAACTTCGACTCGCACAGATGTGTTTGAAGCCGCAAGCTTGGATCCGCTTCGAGCAGTTGTCCCAGGCTGTTCAGGAGCTCGTCAGTGCAGGAGATCGCGAAACGAGGTGTGAGGATTGGTTGAACGAGCGCGAGTTGGTGTCCCTCGGGTTCATCTGTTCGTCTGTTCTCCTCCTCCACCGAGAGTTTGCTTGCACTGCCGATAGAAGAGGGCGGGGTGAGTGATGAATAAGGTTGTTCAGATTCAGTGGTGCAATGTTGGCGGACGTAGTCGATGAGTTGAATCGTATCCCGGATTGAGTGTTCCACTGAATCTTCCTTGTACGCTTCAAACGCGTCATTGCGGTCCATCTGTGCACAAGATGATACCAATCCAAAAAGAGTTAAGCGAAAAACCAACTAGGATCACGGGCAGCGTGACTCACATTACACTTCCCAACCAAAGCCCGTTGACCAGCCTCATGACAAACGCTCGCCAATACTTTTGCTGCCGAGAGATGGATCGAGCTGAAGTAGCTACAAGTCGTCGTGCCCACGTTCAAGAGTCTACGCACCACTTTGCTAAACATCCGCCTTGCGTAAGCTTCACAAGCGTATTTCTGTTCTTCGGCAAACGTTACGTTTTTGAGCCATCCGAGCACTATCGTACCCGAAGGAGCAAAAACCGATATGAACGGGCGATCAGTATCGTCGACTGTCGCAGTCACCGTTTCCTCGTACTTGGCTCTGTTTCACTCACGTTCGTACTGTTGTCCAATACCTACGTTTGGATACTGCACAGCATCTGAGAAATGAATGATTGCTCGAGTTATATGAGCCCTCATGATGTACTGTACTCCATGAACACAGTGAAGAAGAGAAACAGACGAACGGGTGTGGGTATCGACGAACCCAGGGATGAGAAACTCGCCCGTCCGTAAGCGTACAAACCGAACCAGACGCTCATCTCCATTGACGGCCCATTGACGTTCCACCAAAGACTTGAGAACGCCGCTCTTTCGGCTCCAGTCCTCGTCTGACTTCCGTTGCTTTTCGAGTCCAATGATGCGCCCGGCGGGATCAAAGACTAGCATACCATCTTCAATGAACTCGAGTGTTTCGGACGTGATGGAATGTACGAACGAGCCGATGACTACAGTTGTGACTCCAGCCTGGTACAAGCGGCATGTTTGTGATCTTCTGTCAGTCAAATTGAAGCGAGTACCATGGAAGTGATGCCGAGATGACCGATGATGAAAGTGGTTAAGGGAAGGACAGACTGACCTTGAGCCGGGGCAGCTGGACATTGACCGAGATCGCTGGCTGAGATGGGGTACCGGTAGACTGTACTGAGCACATCCTTGTATATTTATGTCCCAAATCAAATGTAGAGGGAGCCAAAGGTTACTGAGAGTGCTTGTGTACTTTTATTTATTTTATTTGAGGTAGACTAAAGCAAAAGCACTGCTTGAACAATCACTCTCCATTCAAGACTATGTAGTCATCCTCAACTTAGTGTTTTTGAGGACAGGTGGTACATGAATTCACTGAGATTGCTGATGGATAATCTGGGAACCACAGAAGGTCGTCATGACGTCACTCTCAACTCCATTCTCTTTCACTTCGTTCCCCTGCTGCACTCCAAGGCACCCCCTCGTCTTGGAAACACTCATGAACCTAACATGTCGCCTAGGAGTACACTGACATGGAATTGCCGAAAGAGGATAATAATAATAACCTGAAACTGCATGCCCTTAAACGCCTTCAAATCAATGCATTACATGCGACATGGGGAGGCAGTGACTGGGTGGATTGACATGCATCGCCACAAGAAAAACTGCGAGGCCTACATGATGCACCATAAACTAGATCCGATCTTTACCCTTTCTATCACTCAACGTCCCTCCATCCGCGCCAGCCGACCTTCGTCCATCACCATCGCTCGTTTTTTTGCCAAACCCATTCCTTGTTGCTTGTCCTCACTAGATTTGCGCTTCTTCGACTCTTGCTCCTCGAGCTTCTTAGCCACTGGATTCACTCGTGCAGGTTGCTTCTCCTCGGGTGGAAGGAAGACGGTCTGTTTGTTGAGCTTTCGTAGATTACTGATTGCATCCTGACCTTCTTTCCGTTTGGAATCCACTATCGCCTTCTTCTCACGTGATTTGAGAAAGTATTCACCTGATTCTAGTTGTTGATCGATCTGGTAGACACAGCTTCGCTCAGAGACTACAAGGGTATTATGAAACGAGGAAAAGAAACAAAATGGCAAACTTTGCTTGGTAGTTGAGGCGGAGGGAAAGGTGTATATTTCTTCTTTTCAGGCCGCCTCTGTTGTGCTCTGAAGGCCTCGATCTGTGAAGACGGCTCATTGATTGGCTTGCTAGACGAAGGCTCAGGATTGGTCGAGGATGGGTTGGACTTTTGTTGTTTAGCTTTTTTACGTTGACTGAAGTTGGGTAAAAATCGGTCCCAGTTCTCGTTCGCAAGCTTAGGATCTTTCGCTAACTCGCGTTTGATCATCAGTTCCTGCTCATCATCAAAACTTGTCAGACTCGAAGCTGTGCATATGTCAGTGGGCAGAGATATTAAGCTGACCTTGATGTGATAGACTGGATGAATGTTCTTCATGCAATCAATCACAATCTTGCGAACTGTCTTGAGTCCTTTGTAAGGCCCCATGACTGATACTGTCGTCCCTTGGACCAAGATGTAACATCCCGTCAAGAGCTCGATGGCCTGACAAGGTTTCGAAAAAAAAAGTTGAAGTAGGTCAGTATCATCAAGACAGGCTCAAGAGACATGAAGGAACATAGGGAACCTGAGCTGATCAGATGACAACCTTGAGTGTACTACCCGAGGGGCCCAAAATTCGTTGTCGTCTCTTCACAAATCTCTCCTTGTTTCGGATGATGTTACCAATCTTCACCACATCGCAAGCCACATCGTCTTCAAGGATCTTGACTGCCTAGAAGAATGTTGGACCCAAACTTTGAATAAGATGTTGAGGTGATGTGCTCAAAGCAGGAAAAAAAAAAAAAAGTAGTGCGATGGCCGACTTGAGTAATAGGTACGCTACGTGCGAGGAGCTTGATCAGGTCTCGAGCTTTGAGGATGATGAAAGGGTCAAACGTCTTCCGCGTGGTTTTAACCGTCATGGATCCTTCCACCAAGTCCAAAACACACGCTACTCCCTAAATCAATGTTCATTGATGATAAGCATAACCAAATAATTAACGAAGGTGCTTAAGGAGCTTACATGACTTTCAAGGACTTTGGTCAGATGACTCCAAATTTCCCTCAGATAAACTTCTCGATATTTAGGGAAAAGTGTCGCAAAACTACTCTCCTCCGTGAAAGGCTTGAACTTGTCTTTGTCAACTTCGAACGGTTCAATCTTCCAATGGTCTATATCATCATTGTCCCATGGTTTTTCTTTCCGATGCTGCTGTTTCTTTGACTTGCGTTCGGTATTGATCTCTTCGTTGATATTGGAGGCCGTGATGTCTAGAAATGAGTGCGAGTGAGTTGGTGATCGGTCGAAGAAAGATGTAGGATAGCGGAAGCGAAAGCAAAATGATCAGTTGACATATATGAGGATTATAAGACAGCTTGCTGATTCCCACTTACCTTCCACTGGTTTCGTGATAGCCATGATGAGATTCAATGGCGACTTGATATGATAATAGAGAGAAACCCAATCAAATTTTCTGGTCTGAAATTCCTGCACAAGGCCGTTTATGGATTTACACGTGATAAAATCTCAGCTGTAAACACATGTCACCGTGGTATGTAGCCAGTACATACTGACTGTAACATGTCCTTTTTTTTTTTTTTTTTTTAGTGCATTACCTGTTTATAAACATATAGCACTTATAGAAAAACCCTATAGAAAGAAATACAAATATGAAAGCTTCCTCGTCTGATGAGTCACTTCCTATCGCTTGTATATTTGCCCTAGGTTTTTCTTGGAGGATATCGACATTTTAGTCACTGTCAGAAAAAACCCTCTTCCCCATGCTAACTTGTAACCTGTCCCAGTCATCTCCCAATCTAAGGAAAGAGAAAGGGTGGAAACAAAGGTTTGTTTCAAAAGCCATAGCATTTTTCCCAGGGCAATCTAACTTAACCCCCAATCTAAGGTGTAACATGTCCTTGCCTGGCCCTGTCCTGGAGCTATCTTGGATAAAAAGAAAGCCCAACGCATGTACTTCACCCATAGAGGGCACTCCAACCCAAACTTAATTTGTGGCGACCAAAGAGCTCTTGTACCCAAAACCGAACTACAATGAATGAGCCTGTGGCCCGACCTGCAACTGATGTTCAAACCTCACTTATACCAGATGAAGAGACGAGGCAAAGCAACACTAGCTCAACTGGTCATCTCACCCAAGTTCCATTCACGCCATCCTCAGGAAAAGTAATCTGATAGTCCCAGATACCAATGCGTTTGAGACCATTTATCCGTACCCAAACCTGCCTTGGCAAACAAACAAATGGAAAATTATCAATAAAGGTCAAGACAGAAAGGATTTCAAGGAGAAAAAAGAGGAACAGATCAAGAACAAGAAGACTAAAGTGGCCTGTGTTGTCTTCACAGACGGATCGTTTGTACAAGGGATCAGAGGGGGGGGGGAGGATGCAGTGACTGCAACAAATGATTACACATTAAGCCTTGCATACAGACCTTGAACAGGAATCTCTAATTACGCAATACAAGTCATGGCCGCTGATTAAATTTAGAGAAATTGTAACAAAGAACCCTGATAGATTCTCATCATGAGCAAGATTTAGTGATAGCCTTTCAGCTTTGGACTTACTGCCAAGAACTGCTACAACCTTCTTCCCCACAAGACCTAGTGCAGAGCCTACAAAGATTTACAACACCACATGACACAACGACCTTCCCAATTGTGCTATACTGGATACCAGGCTATGAAGGGATTGACTTGAAGGAAAGAGGGGATGGAGGTGCAAAGAAGATGGTGGAACCAGCTGAGGAACAACTGATCCTAATGACTATTCTGGGAGGCTTACTAAGGCACACAAAGGAGTCAATAATGAAAAGGGGACTTAATCCTATCATTCCTCTCTCAACACCTAACAAAGAGCTTGTCAGCCCCTGAGTATTTAACAAGTACCATGGGACTATAAAAATGCATTATAATTATATTGTAAACACTTCATAGCTCGGTTTCAAGAGCTATACATGAGACAACCTGCTGTAACCCACAATGATAAAATGTAATGTTAATCATATATCATTACTTGAAAGTTTAGATATACAAGGTTAGGTTTACCTTCTACTGAGTAAAATGCTCATAGAGAAGGAAGAGTGAAAGCTCAAAGTATAAAAACAGGGCCAGACTTCCTTGAACACTTCCCATCTCTGAATCATCATTACATCTAAAACCTCAACAGTCTGAATACTCATCTAGGATATATTCTTGGCTTCCTTCTTCTCAGGAGTCCTCAGTCACTTATTAATACATTTAACCTTGGTGATATCTTCTCTATAATATAGAAAGTAGTCTAGTTCTCTTACTGAATTTCACTAGTTGTCTTTTTTTTTTTTCTTGAACACTTTAGGTTCATCACTAGCACCGTTCCTTCCTTAAACTAACTGACTGAGTCGTGTTGAAGGGTTCTCAATAGTGAAGCACAGTGTTGGTAGAGGATCAAGATCTGAGTGTACTTGCTTCAAGGCATCACAAGATATATATAAGATTTGTGTGAAGCTTTACTGATTCTGTGAACATCTAATTCCTTCACTAGATAGATTCAGTATTCATCCTGGATTTTTAGGAAAACATTCTTAGGCATTTGAACTGCATAAGAGGACTCCACCAACCTCCTTTGGGCTTTTGTTTTTGTACCCTTACTATTCCTCCGATGATCAGTCAGTTCACTTAACAAACAAAACAAAACAAAACAAGTACCTCACAGAGATAGAGCTGAGGTTGACTGATGCCCTAAAAAAAAAAAAAAAGCCAGGCTGCAGTAATATTCCAACTTGGATCAGGCTACTGCCCACTGTAAATTGTGTTCCATGAAACCAATCCAGAACCTGATCCACTTGAGACTCCAACACAGTTTATTTTTTTATTTTTTTTTATACCATATTCCAAGACTTATGTGACTGAAAGACAAAAAAAAAAAAAATCCCAAAAGTTTTTTTCTGAAAGAGAATAAGATACAAGTGAACCTAAACTCTGTAAGGAGATCATTAATTAGTAGATCACCCAAAAAGGTCTTCCCTCATTTGGTGGCCTTTATACATTAGTTTTATCCACCTGAAAAAAACAAGAAAAAAAAAAAAAACACTTATAATGAAACCAAGATTACGCAAAAAAAAAAAGTGAAAATCAACCAATATTCTTACAAAAACCAACAATTAATAAAGATATGTATATATATATATATATATATATATAACATTCCTTATTTGAGACCTAAAAAACTTATTAGTTTTGTTTTTTCTTATAAGAAAAAAAAAAAAAGACTTTCAAAAAATTTGCTTAGTTTTACAAACTTTTTAAATATACATATAAATATAAAATGACCCAAAATAATATACAATACAATACTAATACTAAATATAATAAATTGTAAGTACAAATCTTTACATATATATATATCATTAATGTTTTAAAGCATTAGCTCTTAATTTTTTAGTAAGTTCTTCATTTAGATAATCTTGACTGATCATTACCTCATCATCATCATCATCATCTTTAATAAAATCTAATAATGATTTTTTGTTTGTATCATTTTGAATAATCATACTAGATTTACATTTTTGTTGTTTAATTTCTCTTTTTATTTTTTTACCTACTTTTAATGCTTTAAAAGCTCTTGGATCAGATTCAATTTCTGATAATAATAACAATTTGTTGGTCATCCTCAAATTTGATTTTCTTGAACTTGCTCTCTCTCTCTCTCTCTTCCTTTTTTCTTGTTCGATTCTAATTAATCCAACATTTGAAGATTCTTTAGTTTGGGTTTTTGAACTCGCTTTTGGCTTCTACATAAATAAACAAAGCAACACGGATTTTAAAAGATTTTTTGGTTCAAGATAAAACAGAAGAAAAAAAAAACGAAACAAAGCTCACAGGTTCAGTGTCCAACTCAAATGTCGGTGACAATGGTGTGCATGGTCCAATGTTAGTGGAGTTGATTGAGGTAAGTGCATGTGATGAATCGATATGACCCGAGCTGATATCGACCCTAGACTGTTGTAGTGATCCGAAATGTTGGGATGATGAGTGAGGATTTATCTCGGTTTCAACTACCAGATTCATTGAGGCCGATAAGTCTTGACCACCTTGGGCTGGTAAGCTAATAGATCTGTGAGTAGAAGAGTCGAGAGTGGCCAACACCGCCGATTCAGAGCCTTCGTTGCTAAACTTCGCATTTGAATCCAAAAGCGGGGTGTGATCATGTTGAAGAGGGTGACTGAAAATCGTCTCTTCCGGTCTCTCAGTTCCAACAATATGGTTCTGATCTCCATTCTTGTTCTCTACGCCCGGCGCTGGCTGATTAAGATCGACATGTAGCTTTTTGACTTCTGAAGAACACAGGTTAACTTCAGCTTCTGAAGAAGCTACATCAGACTCTTGGAGACTCGGTATCTGCGATGGAAAAGTAATTTTGAATCTTGATTAGGTGATTTTCGATAAAAGTAATTTACGAACACATACGGATTGTGATATCGAGGGGTGGTTGTTAGATTGAAGAGGTGAACGGCTTGAGTCAATAGCAGTTTGGCTTGGCATCCTCGAGGGTTGTCGGTCTAACTTAGATGGCGACGGCGTAGTAGGACCTGTAGTCCCATTCTTCTCCGATATTTGCACGTTTGTGTCCCCATGTTTTCCCAATACTTGCACAATTGGATCAAGGACCGAGATAATCTTTTTGACGATTCGAGAGGTGTAGAGGGGAGTGTCCGACGGCTGGACATCATGAGCTACCAGAAAGCCTGGGGTATGAGACACAGTAGTTGACTTTGAAGAGTCTACACAGCTCGCGGGGTGATCAAGTGGTCTTTCGATAGCCTCTGTTTCCCTTCCCAAACCACTGTGAGATGACTGTCCAAGGGGCAAGTCTATGAGCGTCCGATCATTCGTACATAAGTTGTTGTTTGTATGCTGAAATTGAGAAATCATATCTTCAGTTTAGTCACCAATTGATTTCTTTAGGAACACAAGTCCTACTGACTTTAAAAGGCTCCTGTTCCAGGTGCAATGACATTGGCTTCGCGACAATCATCGGAGTAGACGATTGGCCCAGCGGGACATCCGGCGGATGACTTGCTTCTTCAAGAGCTACGGAAGAAGCGAGTTCATCAACTGAGGGCTCGGATTGGTCCAAGATGCCATCAGATAGATTCGATGAGTCGAGTTGACGGTGAATTTTCAAAGAGGTACAGTTGGTTCCAGTTTCTCCTTCGGGAATCATCACAGGATCTTTAATCAGATATGTTCGTAGGTTCATAGTTGAAAGAAGAAGTTCATTTGATGCTTTCTCCGCTCCTATTAACCAATTAAATGTCTGTTTAGTGAGTTGATCAAGACAAGAACGTGTTATTTCTTTCCAACTCATGTCAGATGATTGATTGAGACCGAGACTTTTTTGAATTGATTTCAAGCAATTCCACCAGTCTTGATCATTATCCTTGAGGGAAGATGTGAGCTTAAAATGAGATGATTGAACGGTATTTGAAAGCCTTCTTAAATCTTGAGCTGCATTCAAGTATAACTCAATACTATCTTCTGTTTCGAGTAAACGGGTTAAGAATGGTCTGGTACAGTTCAAATGGTAATCTGTTGATGATAGTCGAAAGTAATGATGAACGAATTGTTGACCGAGATTATCGGGATGTTGGTTGATCTCACTTGTGCTGGACGATTCTAACCAAAAGCCAGTAAGTGTGTGCTAAACACATTTATTTTGATAGATTAGAATCAAATCAAGATCAAGATCATCAATGAGAAGGTGAACAGCACCATTTTCATCCATAAAATTGACAATTGAGCAAGATTCACGCGTCGCTGATGTCGTATCTCTTTGTATGTGTTTGATGGTGATAAGTGATCGGTTTGGACGCGTTTGCGGCGTATAGCCGAATTAATTCTTCTGAGTAAACTATCATTACGTTCGACATCCCATAGACACTCAAGAGCCGTGGTGATGTTTTGATGAGGAAAAGATTGGTTTCCATTGCCTTCGACCAACGCGAACGGTTGCAATGCAATGCGGACAGCATTACAAAGCTAGGGAGGTGAATAATTTTCACGCATGATTGAATTTGAGTTGAGCTGTTTGATGGTTTTTAATAAATGACGAACCTCGAGTTGATTAGCGCAACAATCGATACCTTGATGGAGTAGCAGGTGAGACATTTGAATGGGTTTAATTTGATGGTCACCAAAAAGATAGGAGAGAGTTGACTCCTTTGTTAGTGGTTGAGTTGATGGACGATTAGGGGATGAAATTCAAAAATTAAAAACGTATTTAATTATTTAAAAAGTGCTCACTCAAGTCCAAAACTCGATTCACATTTTTAATTGAAATGACCTCAACTCTGACTCAATCAGCTTTATTCGCTGCCGGTTTACTCATCGGAGTGAGTTCAACTGCAATTGTTTATAAGAAATCGACAACATCACAACCAAAACGAGAACAAGAACAGAAAACAATTCAAAAAACATCAAACTTGGATCCTTCTAATCCTATCCTAAAATATGGAAACCCAGGTAAAGTACCTAAAATCAAAACAAATTCTATCAATACGTCTAGAACTAATCTCTAATCTCTACTCTCAAATCCTAAATAAATAGGTCCTCTCAATGACTTCTTCATTCGTAAAGCTTACGCTATGGCATTTGATAGAAGAATGCGTAATCCAGCTTGGACAGCTGAACATTTAACTTTACAAAATATTCAAACTCCTATCGGTGGCGATCAACCTGATAGATCTCATTCGTTGGTTTTTCATTTCTTTTCATTTTTTGATATTGATTCATTTTCACATTTCATTGATTCTTTTGATCTCATTAGAAAATTTCATGAGGATCAAGCTATACCAAATCAATTTAGGGCTAAATTATCAGATTATTTTAGGAGTGGTTATGATCGTGGTCATATGGTAAATTAATTATTTAAAGTATCACTTTCTTTGGTATATATATATACAAGAAAACATTAAATTTGATTTGACTATTTTGATATATACATAAAAATAGGTACCAGCTGCAGATGCAAAAATGAGTCAAGAAGCTATGAATGAAACTTTTATTTTATCAAATATTGCACCACAAGTAGGAGAAGGATTTAATCGAGATTGTTGAGTTGATAAAGTCTTCTTTTCATTTTGGTTTTGATTCTTTTTTTTTTTTCTTTGAAGCAAAAAAACTCTAATTAATTGATTTGATTTGTATATCTAAATAGATTGGGCTCATTTAGAAAATTTTACTAGACAATTAACTAATTCATTCTCAGATTTATATGTTTTTACGATTCCACTTTATTTACCCAAATTAGATCCAATTACAAAAAAAAATATAGTAAGTTATGAAGTTATTGGTAAGTCTTTTTTTTCTTTAGAAAGGAAAAAGAAAAAAGGAAAGGAGAGGTTGATTTTTTTTTTTCTTTCCTTTTTTGATCTTTTGATCATTCTAGGTAATCCACCAAATGTAGCAGTACCAACTCATTTCGCAAAAGTGATTTATGGTCTAGGTGGTAAAGTTGATCCAAATAAAATAGGTTCTTTAGGAGCTTTCGTTTTACCTAATGAAAAAATTTCAAATGATATACCTTTAATTAATTTCAAAGTACCAATCGAAGCTATAGAAAAATCTGCTGGTTTAGTTTTATTTCCTGATGAAATTAAATCTACGGTACCTAAACTTTGTGAAAGTGTGAAATGTGATATGGTGATCCGAAATTGTGAGTACATATTATGTTAATTTTTGATGAAAAAAAAAAAAATAAAATAAGAAGAAAAAGTGATACAGTTCTTTTATTTGCTGAGTCAAATTGGTTGACTTATATCGTGTATTTTATTTTTATTTTTTTGCAGTCGATCAAGCTCGAAAACAGGTGCAGGCTGGTGGTGGTGATGGTGGTGGTCGTAGACAAATCACTGGATCTTAAAACATTCAGTAAAACATACCCATCTTCCTGATCATTATGAACCTATCAACGTGTCAAAGCTCGTGTTTATAGCCAATAATTTTATATATCACCTTAGTTCATGTCGACTCGATTAAGATAAAATTGATTGACCCGTTCTTGAATTTCATAACAAGAATCCAAGTTCAAGCTTCTAAGGCGGGTTTTTTTCTTCTTCTTCTTCTTGTGGTCGATTGTTTAAAATTTATGACTATGATGCAGTGGTGTTCTCGTTAAATGATCAATTAACTGTGAAGTGAGATTGAAAGCTGCAAGCGCACGTACCAAATTAGTTTTGGGTTCCTGCCTATAGTACTTGTTGATTGAACTTGAGTGTCAAGTAGTAGGTATCACATGAAATATGGTATTATAAATCCGGGAACTTGGATGAGAAATCCTTTCTCAACTTTAGGCTGGGTTGAAGAATTTCTGAAAGGCACTGATACTCAAAATTCCTTCTCCCTCCCTAGAGTTGGGTGTTATCATCTCTGATATCTTAATTTGATGATGATGAAGTTCATTCAAGACGTTTTATGCGTTTAGTTAAATCCTTTACAAAAAGATATCAGTATTCAATTAACCCATTGTTTTTGTAGCACAACTCACTAGATTTTTGAAGTTTATCTAAAGTTGAACTATATGAGTTTTTAATCAAAATTCAATGTTGGTTAAAAAAATAAATAAAAAATAAATAAAAATTCAAGCAGAAAAAAAAAAAAACTCAAAATATAATAAATGAATCATATTTCAAATCAAAAAAAAAAAAAAAAAAAAAAAAATTGAAATCAAAA
>MU167305.1:173859-201552 GCA_015951145.1 Cronartium quercuum f. sp. fusiforme G11
AGAGATGACTAAGTGAAAATTAGAATGGGTTTGTCTACCTGGTAAGGATCAGATGAAACAAGAGTGAGGCAAGAGATTGTGGGGCTAAGTGAGCAAGATGCGTGATCTAGGGATAAAACAGAAAACAAGATAAACTAAAAATGAGAGAGAAACAGAGAGGAAAGAAATGAGGTTCAGATATGGTGTTTCAATATTATTCTAAGCGAAAAAAAAATGAGAGCACTTACTTTCTCTTTCCAAAGATGAGGAAAGAGAAAGAAAGCTTCCCAGTGTATTGCAATGATATATATTTATGTGGTTGTTTATTTGGCATGGCTTGGTTGAGGCTGTTGCACAGACTCTTTTCAGGTGAACTTGTCTGAGAAGGACTTGGTAAGTGATTCATTTCATTGTACTAGTGTATGAGCCATCTTGGCACTGTTTGATTTCTGGCTATCGATACTTGTTTTACTGAGTAAACTTAACAGGGTTGATTTGCTTGGTGAGGTCGATTGAATACCAACAGGATACCATTGTGGTATTTCAATTTTGAGGATATATGTCAAGATAACACAGCGGAATACAAAGACACAGTGGCTGCAAGCAGTTTTGATGACAACATGAAGTGTGACAGTGGCAAGACTGAGAGGATGTTTCATGGCCAAGGAAGACTTGTATGTGAAGGATGCTGATTTAGTGAGTGGTCCTTCTTTTCAAGAATTATGTGTCTACACATCCTCAAGCTAAAGCATCAGGATTTGGGTGTGGTTCCGAGTAAAAGCCATCGTGGTGTGAATTAGGAGAGTGAGACTGAATCAGCCAATATTGACTTCATTTCAAGTCCTTACCCAATACTTTAGCAATTTGGTAACCTTGCAAGTCCAAAATTCTAAAACCTTTTGGACACTGTCTTTACTCTAAATGTGAATACAGGCTCTACAGTTGATTACATCACATCTTTACACTTGGTGCCATTCCAACCAATTAGCCTGGGTTGAAAAGATTGAAATAGTCATCTGATGGGATGGGCATATGTACCAAGTTCAATGACACCCTTTTTCTCTTTGGACCAAGAAGATTGGTAAGCAGGGTGGAGTGGGAAATTGGGAATGTAGCCAAAAGATAACTCAGAGTTTTTCAGTCTTATTAGGCCAGTTATCCAACATTAGCTGTAAGTCCCTCTTCTCAAGGCCTTGGAGACTTCTCAGGGGGGACTTGGTTAAGCTGAATCGTATTGAGACAATCTAAAATTTAATTCCCCAGTCTGCTGCGACTACACCTGCCTTGAGAGTATTTTCAGTGGTGTAGCTCTATCTCTAAATTTGAAGGTCAGCCACCAAATTTTGCCAAAAATAAAAAAGAAGAAGAAAAAGAAAGATTTTGCGGTGACTTCCCCTTGCTAAATAATTCAGGGGGGGAGGGGAACCACCAAATTCAAGGAAATCAGAGGCAAGCAAAAATATGTCCACTTGCTCTAACCCATACCTATAACACATGTACACACCTCAAGGTTATTATAACTATTGATTGTCACTCATACCTGTTCAGGAATAGGGTTCAAACTGTTTCACTCCAAGCATTTGACATACTTTTTTTTTAAATTTGAAAGTTAGCAAGAGAGTCCCAAATTTTGATGGCTAAAACCATTGCTAATGCTCTTATAAATGCAGAGTTTGTAAGTGTCTGAGAACAGGTGATTTGGTACCTGATATATGTATGGGTGGGTGAGTTAGTGAGGTTCTGTTCTCAACTCTTGCCCTGAATAGTGTGCTGACCTAGAGAAATGACAAAAATAGAAAGGAAAAGATAATGTTTAAAGAGAGTTAGACACGAGTGAGGAGATATAAGGTTTGTTAGGAGTTTGGGAATTATTAGTACCTAAATATAGGTTGGGTACGTGAGAAAATGGACAATGGTGAGTAGGGTACACTCTTGATCTGTGAGGTTGAGAGAAAAACTTCGCACACACAAACACAATATTGTTCATATATATGGAAAAACACATTTGGTCAGACTTCTAGGATTAAGATAGAAAGAAAAGGTGAAATTAGGAAATGGGGTTTTACTCACAGTCTCTTCTTGCAGATGAGGAAAAGAGACCTTGAGTGAGGTTTGTCGTGGAGGGGATATAGGCAGCCTTGTTTTGTTTACAAGGATATATGTACCTATATGCTTTTAATTATGTGTGTGTGTCAATGGGACTGGTACACCAACAGAGTTGTATTCTGCTGGTTTTTTTATTGTTCAGTATGTATTTTGACTATTGCTATAATAAATGACTATTTGAACAACAAAAAAAAAAACTGAAAGTAAAAAAAACTTTGAGAGGTGAACAATGAAAAAAAGATGAAATATATATATACTGCTTTGTTTGGCAAAACGTATATGGGCAATACATACATGTAATTTAGACATATATATACCTAAGATATATAGATATATATATCTTGGAGATTGGCCTTTGATAAACCAACAATATGTCCAGACATATATATTTACTTTTACATATAGGCATTTATCTCTCTGGATACCTTTGGATAACCTGCCCACCTGCCCTTATTCACCTTTTGGCACATCAAATCCCTTGACCTCAGCCTCAATCCCACTGCCTCATTCCCCTGACCTTGCTACCTCACTCCCTACTTTGATTTTGAGAAAGTAAAGATGGACTACTTGTTCCTTTGATTGAGCTTGGAGAGGGGTGTCTGGTGTGATGCACCAGGGAGGAAAGAACAGAGGCCAGATTGGATGTTGTTGGCTCAATGGTGGACAGCACCAGTCTTGAGAGAGACACCAATGCATGGTCACTGGGTCTATCCCAATTCCCAAGACCCACCATCACCTGGCATATCCAGTTGCTCTAGTATACATCCAACTTTTGCTGAAGGCTCAAGCCATATATATCTATGACAGATATATGTTTATATTTCTATTGGACAGATACATAATCATATCTGTCACAGATATGTATGGAAACTTTTGCTGAACAAACCATACAGTATGGATATAAATCAAGATAAATTTAAAGAAATAAAAAAAAAAAAGACACTTTTGAAGAATCAATAATGAAGAAGATGTCATCCTTGAGGACTTCCCAGCAGTCCCACAGACTGCCAAACACTAATGACAGAAAAACATTAAGTATACATGTAAATACATGTGTAACATCAAAATTACATATTGTAATAATAAAAGTACATATAGACTACTCTCAAGTAATAACTGTAATACATATGTAATGGTAGCTAAGCACAACTCAAGCTCAGTATCAAGAGCCACATGTAGATTGTTAGCACTGAGTACAGCTCAACATTCCCTCAGGTTTTCAACAACAGGAGTGCATATGATAAGTAAGTGTAAGAAGGGGTAAAGCATCTTTGTAATCAGTAAATTCCATACCTTAATATATATGTGATAGTAGCTAAGTATATTTCAGGCTCAGTATCAAGAGCCAAATGTGAATACATAAGGCAACAATTACAGAGTAGTGATGGTGATAAACAGATGATCAAGAATAAACCCAGGCTTCTCATAGCCATCTTGGCAACCACAAGTAGACCAGTAGCCCAATAGTGAGGGCAGGGTATATAAACCCTCCTCCTCACTCCAGAAGTTTCCCCTCTCCCCTAAACTTTTACCACCACCTTCAAAAACACAAACAATCAGCTCAACATTGAGGATTCTTTATTAATAAATATATTTAGTCAATAGAGCTCTGTGTTACTAGGTGTAGTAAAGAGAAGGTTACTCCAAGCTTGGTAACCTTGAATCTTTGATCCTTTGCCTTAGGAAAGCAAGGTTAGAGTTCATATCCCCAAGCAATATAATGCCTTTTGATTGTACATTGAAGAGTTGAGCCATAGGAGGGTTGAGAGATGAAGGCCTGCCCTTGAGAGTTCCTCAATCAGAGTCATCCTATTCAGACCCTAGAGAAAAGGTCTAGATCCTCTTTTAAGAGGTCGTCTAGCTGGAGTCAGTACTTGGGTGACCCCAGTACTACTAGCATAGTTGATTTTAGTGGTATTCAAGTACTGTTACTCACAAAATTTAGCCAGGAGGGCAGCCTGAAAGAAGCTACTACCTGACAGAAGATTTGACAGTACAGAACAGTGGTGTTAAGGTAATTAAGGTTTTGGAAAAATCAAAAATCAAGAAAATATGTACTACTTAGGACTTTTCTACCAAATTTTATCAAACATGAGGTTTCTCTTCACTAAACAAAACAGTTTCAAAATGTTACTCATCACCTTGCTCTTAAGGAGACAGGTTGACATGAAAGTTTCTGTGTATTGTTCACTCTCCTGGCTCATCTTTTTTTTTCTTCTTTTTTCAATGGAGATGTAAGGAGCAGGGTATGGGAAGGGAAATCATCACTTCAATTCTCAGGATAAGAATACAAAGTTTATGGTCACTATTTTCCCTTGTATAGATTCCTTATAAGTAGAATAATTCACAGCTACACTATATCTTTGTTCTGTGGTCCAATAAAGTCTTAGCCTCTTTATTTTTGTTGAATGCAAGGAGACATGTGAGATTTGGTTGCTATTATCCTTTTACGGAAATAACTGATTTCATATTCTGTCATTGGTCAAAGCAAGTAGACAGTGATAGCCTAGTATACTTAGAGCTTGTTCATAGACCCTGAGGGTTTGTTGAGATAGGGAAGGTATTCAAACACTTCATTATAATTGAGCACTCAGATGATCTTCTGATCAAAACTGAATGACCTAAAAAACAAGACAACTGAGGAAGTTGGAAATCATGAGGAAGAGAAGCCAGAATAAAGTTTTCAGTCCCCAGAAATGCCTGAAACTTCTTGTTACAAAAATAAAAGCACCTCAGGCATCAACTTCAGCAAGTAAAGTTATAAACTTGGGTGGAATGAAGAATTTTGACTGAATCAGAACCAAATTCCGGAGGTGAACTTCATTACAAGTTAAGAATTCAACTTTTAGAATCACAAGCAGCTATAAGAGAATTAGACTCAAAAGTAAAACTGTAGAAGTTAAAAACCTGGTAATAAGGTTCAGACTAAAATTCATCTAACAAGAAAAAGAAATCACAAGAGTCTACAGTTAGGGAAGAGGATAGTGATTCTGACTAGAGACATCCGCAAATTCCCAGAGAAAGAAGGAAGTTCTCAAGAAAATATCCCAGAAACAAAATTGAAGAAAGGTACCAAATATTCCTCCAGTAGTAGTCCTAGTAGTGGTGATAGCTCTGATTGTTCAGATACTTCAAATTATCAAGATATAAAACTTATATCAAATACTAGACAAATTACCAAGTTCACAACCTTTAAATTAGGATATAAAGGGGTAGGTATTCAGGAACTCTGCTTGTAAACAAAGACTCTCAGGATGCTGTGTATGTATCAAGAGGTAAAAAAAATTGCCTCTACCTCCAACCTTAGCCATTAAGTCAATTTTCAATTTGGACAGTTTATCAATTTATGTTTCTAGTGAAAGGACTGGGGATAAAGTTTTGAACTTAGGCTCAGATGTGGATCTACTTTCTATTTCACCTAATAGTCATCAGAAATCATCAGAATCATTTTTTTTTTTTTTTTTTTTTTTTTTTACTTTCTGGGATTTTCCTCCCAAATTTGACCTTATTCATCAATGGAACTTAAACATGTAGGCTCAACAACTCAGGAAGAAAACCCAACAACAAGATCAACTTCAGATTTTTTTTTTTTCAAACCTCTTTTCCTAATTCTCTTAGACTTAATTATGATTTATATAGATTGGAAAGATGTGAGCAAGGAAAGAAGGAAGAAATTTTAGCAAGAAGTAAGGAGGTTACACACTTCATTGAGATAGCAGTAGGAGGACTTGGACCTAGAAAACAGACAACTTTATGCAGTGAATGAAGGAAGGGAGGATTATGAATTTTTACTGAATATATATCAATAGACAATAATAAAGTTAGACCTATTAATGCACCATTGACTCAAGAACTCACTTTACTGTTAAAACGACCATTACTCTCAAGAAACCCTTATGACAATCCATCAACACTCAATCCACCACAGTTTAGAGAAACTGGAAAGACGACTTGGGAGAGGCTGGAGATCTGTACTCTTGAACTGAAAGGATGGCTCAGCAAAGAAGAATCAAAAGCAGTTTTACATGTATCAGTACTTGGAGAAGGCACTATTGCTTATAGTGAAAAAGAAAGAGGAACGTTGAAAAGGGAATATGGTCTACCTTATGCTATACCAATAGTTCCTCCTCTACCATGACAAATTGGACCTATACCAATTCCTGAAACCAGATAACATTTAATTAGTTAGAAGGAGAGTGAAGAGTGGCTTATATGAATGATCAACTTTGAGTTATTCTAATTCAATTTTCTATGTCAAAAAAAAAAAAAAAAAAAAAAAAAGGAAAGAAAATGATGGCAAGCTTAGAGTGGTACATGATTTAAAATAATTACATAAAATTACCATTGAAGACAAAAGATTAACCTCAGCACCTGAAGAGTTTGTAGAGTTCTTTTCTGGAAGAACATGTAATGGTTTAGGAGAGATTGTAGGTGGATACAATCAAAATTAGAATTTAGACTGTTCCCCACTTTTGAAACACCTATAGATAGACCACAACTTACAAGACTACCTCAAGGAGCTACAAATTTAGTAGCAGTGTATCAAGCTCAATTGATGTGGATTATTCAAGATGAAATCTCCAACTGTGCTGGAGGTTTATCATTCATAGTGTAATCGAAGGCCCTGTTTCAGACTATGATGGGGAAGTTTTAGCAGAAAACCCTTGTATCAGGAGATTCATTTGAGAATATGTCATAAACTTAGAAAGAGTCAGGCCTTACCCTTCCAGGGAAGAAAGTTTGCAGTATGCGTACTAGCATTGGAACTATTTGGGCCATGTGGTTTGTCAGGAGAGAAGAATTATGGCTCTTAAAAAGGGAAATAAAACTCAATCATGGGCCAGACCCAGAAAGGTTACTAAAGTTTTTAGGTTTTTTTGGTACTTGCATATACATTAAAATGTTCATTCAGGACTTTGGTACTACCGCAGCCTCTCTCAGAAATTTGACTAAGAAAGGAATATAATGTATTTGGATTGAGAATTGTGAAAAAAGCTTATAAAAAAGATTTGAACAAATAGTTGGTGAAGAAATTACTTTTCAAAGCTATAGAGTCTAGTAATAATGCTGTGAGAAAAACAAACAGTAGACTCAAGTTACATGGTAGCTGAGGGAGTTTTGATGCAAATTGACAAGAGTGGATAAACAAGGCCAGCTTATTTTGAGTTAATGATATTTTCATAAGTAGGAAGTAGATACTCTCAGCCAAAACCAGAACTCTGTGGGCTAGCAAAAATGTTGAAGAAATTTGGTCCTAAAGTTTGGGGGTAGCACTTTGACTTACACAAGTAGATGCTCAGGCCTTAATTCAGATGATCAATACACCAAGCTTACCCAATGCAGCAAAGATCAGGTGGGTAGCTTATGTACAACTATTTTCATTTGACCTAGGGCATATACCAGAAAAACAAATTGGGATGCCAGCAGAAGACTCAAAAATAGATGAAAACAATTTCAATGAAGATATCAAAAGTGTCAAAGTTTTTAAAGGCTACCCTAGTTGTACTGCCAAAAAATGAACAAAGAGAAGAAAGATGGGAGGATGAACCTTAAGACGGAGAAGAAACCGGTAGTGTTTGGGATCAGGTTAGAATTTGGAAGCACTTGGAAGAAAGTACCTTCAACCCTTCTGTAGACCTCGAGGGTGTTCAGACAAAGAGAATTCTATTGATTAAAAAAATAAGAAATTGACGTTTTATGTCGAAAAGGGAAGACTGATTTCCATGCCCCGGAATGACGAAGGATCAAGTGTTTTAGAGCAAGAACAGAAAATTCTTGAAATGTTTGTACTTATATCCAAATCTGATATGACTCAATTTATGTTATAGCCAAGTTTCTAACTGGTGTACCTAACTTCAGACAATGACAACTGATTACTTGGCTTTTGTCCCTATGCGCCTGTATACGCCTCTAATTCCCTTTTCCCCTCTACGCCACCCCGACAGCGCCCATATCACCAGCCATCAAATCTTCAAACGATATCTGGAATGTGTACAATATCACGTCGAAGCTGTGACCTCGAGTTTCATCAGCTCTCCTCATGCTTGAGCAAGTTGGCCACCCACCTGAGCTGAACTCAATTGTCATCGATCGTCATGGTGAGATTTAGGCGGTGCAAGGCAATGTCCGCCGCACATATGCTTTTTTATATATTTCACACAATTTGTCTTTGAACTATCCGAAGGGTCAGACCGGGAGCGCGCTTTATCTGACTCTGTGTTTGACTGTAAATCCGGACTAAAAGCAGTGCCCCCTAGAGCCCCGCTAATAATCAAATGATGGGTACTCGTTGCAGTTCAAGCCGTACATACTGTTTTCTGGCACTTGTTTCGGCCCTTTCGCATGCTGCAACGCAACACGAAGCAATTTATAGACCAGTGTTCAAAACGGCAAAGTCTATCGATGGAACGCTTAACATAGATGGTAAGCTCAGCATGGTCTGGTTCACAAACACCTTTGGCTTCAGAGACAGGAACGGTTGATATAAAAGTCCCATCTGCCCCTCTGAAAAGACCCCTCTGGCTTCGTATTAAGTAGTTGTATCAGATATCTCTGTTCTCACGAAACACCACATCCATTCAGCATCAGCTCCAGAGTGGGCTCGTGGTACAGTACTTGCCCATTACCATCCCCCATGGCCCACCAAGGTACCCTTTTTCATACTCGTTCTGAGACTTGTTTCCGATTGCTTTGTACTGAGTCCTGTCAGGATGCATATTGACTATGTATCGCAACGAATCTGTTGTCCATCCCTTGTGTTGTTGCTTGACACCTACAAACTTTGTCCTTTGTGATCCACAGCGCCCGCCCTGCTCACCCTCAGTTCCATCCCAGTCGTGACTCGAGGTGAGTCATAATCTCCTTTGTTTTGTTGGACTCCTGAGTTGCTATCCTCATTCAAGTTGGTTTTCAACTGCGCAAAATCAGTTCAGCATTGCTTATCCCTTTCCAAGCATTGCCAGACCTGGTGAACTGAAATCAGGTGTTCGTAACACCTCTCCTGATAAGCAGGTCACAGTTACAATTCTAACTACTAATTTTTTTGGGCAGTCCGAACCTAACAACTCGGAGAAAAAAAAAACCCGTAAGCTTGGCAATCGCACCCTGCTTCTATTTATTTTCATCCTCCAAGCAGACTGTGGTCTGTTGCATTCAATTTGGAGGATTTGATCCATCGACTGCCGAACCGTAACGTCGGCCCATACGCGGTAAAGGTTCATTCCAGCGCCAAGATTAGTGGCTAGACAGAATCTTCTTGAACCATCGATAGATCAAAATAACAACCGGTAGTGTTCTCGAATTGTTCGATCTCGACTCAAAGCACTCCAATCAGCCAAATAAATAACATTTCCCTCTACGATGACAAGCGTAATGCAAGCCGGAATTATTCCTACTACAGCAAACGAATGGATTGCCATCCGAGACAAAATCGAGTCAACAGCCCGTTCTCCATACACGGCAAAAGACATGAGGGTACTATGGTGCCAAGGGATCATTGTCTGTCTGAGTGGTGTTCTCTACCTCGCCACACTTTTACGGAGAGCGAGTGAAAATGGCTTGTGGTGCTTCAGAAGAGATGTGGATGGGTACTGGCGTCCGAACGTTCATGTTGCCATTCCAGTTGTCACCATTGTGTATGCTGCTGGTCAGTATTCTGTTGGAAAAGATTCTCTGATGTACTGTGTGACTAATGACCAGTATTTTTTATCTTTTCATGAAAGCTCAATCAACTGCGATCGGACTCATCCTCCTCAGCCCACCCTCAGACGCGAAAAATGAATGCATTGTCGCCTTAAATTTGGCAGCAAGTAGTACCTTATATCTTGGTGGTTGGACCAAAAGTAAGGAGAAAACAGTGTTTTTTTTTTTTTGTCGAAGCAGTCTTTCCTACTGATAAATTGACTTATGATTTTCAATATTACCAGCTTGGGCTGTCCTTTATGCTCTCCCATCATCCATATTTCGGTTTCGTCGACGAGATGTACTGGGATCTACCGCTCGCATCACCCGTCGGCGGGTTTTCCCCCCAAGGGTCTTCAACTGGGTTATCTTGGCGGGCTACCTAGCTGGTCTCCTGCCACTTCCATGGCTGTTCTTTACGGTGTATTGGGTTCATAAAATTCATCAACGACTCGCAGTATTTGATGTGATTGTCGAGAAATTGATTGCTCATCTATCAGCCACCCCGCAGGATTTGGGCACCAGCTTATCATTGGCCGTTCAGACGGGGGGTGAACTTCTTGACTTACAAGATACCCAAAATCAAACATTGAACAACCTTCGAATCTTTGCAGGATTTTGGTTCCTCGTCTCTTTTACTGCTCTCGTAATCTTTTTATCCGCATCGTTCGCTCTGCTTTTGGCTTTTACTCGTCAGATCGAGATTCTGAGTAAAATTCAGCGTGAGCGTGAACAACTCATCGCAAGTCGAGCCTCTGTTATTTCCGTCGTCGTACCAACTACTGAGTCCACCGTGGACACACCGGATTGGCGTAAAGGCCATCAGATGAATCAATCGAAGCCCTCAAGCCGACTTTTTCACCGTATCTCTGTCTGGCTCCCCTCACTTTCAACTGAAGAAGACGATGATCCACTAGATAAACAAACGAGCTACACTCGACCGCCTTTTGAAAGGAGACCTAGCAGTAATTGTCAAAAGATGTGGCTAGCGGGAGTTGACGGGAAATCAAGACCGAAAGTCATGGCATCCGATGCCGAACGATTGGAGGGCGGCCGTTACGGTGATGAGTCGGCACGAAAGCACCGGAAACGCATGGTTGAATACTGCGTAAGATATACTTGGCAGACCATTTTTTGCTTGCTGATTGCGACATCTTACATTGTCCTCAACATTTTCATCGGTGAGCCATGCCTGATATTTCACCAGTATAGACATTCTTCTTCTTCTTCTTTTTTTTTTTCTCTTCATGTAAGTGGGAGCATCTGTGGCTAGATATCTAATGATGTTGGTGGCTATCCCTACACTTCTTGGTGAAGTGTGTAACGTCCTGGATGCCCCCAGGTCCATTAGTCTCAGTCAACTTTTTCGGACGATCGAGCAATGGGCAGCTTGGTCATGGGGAGGAGGTCCAGGTGCGATTCTCGGCCTGCTAGCTTGCGTCGTTGCTTTTTCAAGACCTCCCGCTCTGCCACGTGAGCCTGAACAAGGGCCTCCTGGGACTAGCAAGCCAGTCAGCCACGGTGAAAATTTTGGTGATGATGAAGAAGAAGATAAGATTGGCGCTCTTCCGGACGCAAATGCGCTTACATTTGAGAAACTTCAGGCACACTCCATGTCCGAAAGCTCTGGAAATTCACGAAAACTCAAGAACAAAAGTAGCAAGAGCGGCGCTGGGCTGAGTAGTCGAAGTTGGCGTGTACCCTTTCCAAAGATAGAGCGCTCTCACTTTTCCGTCACTTCTAAAAGTAAGGATACCAGCGCCACTTCTGATTTTAGTACTACCGCAAGTCAAGGCTGGTCTCCTTACAAAGTCAGTCTCAATACCGCTACTCTCATCACTCGATCTCCTGTCCGGCAATTTGCAGTCTCGGATATCTATCACTCTCAAAATAGTGAGGAACAGATCACGCCTCCGCCCAAAGCCGCCTACTCTTGTCCGATGCCACAGCTAAACAATCCGGTACGAACAAAAGTGGAACCCCCCATAAAACTCTATCCCCTTCCCGTAAGAGTACCTCGCTCAGAAGGCCCAGAAGACTATAGTATGCCTTCAAGCCCGTTATACCAAAACTCTACCAGTGAGAACTTGAATCAAGGTCACTTCAATGCTATACATCGACTACGAGAAAGATAACAAGTTAGCCATCCATCCCGATATCTTTCCGAACCTTCTTAAACAAACGTACACCTACCTCGAACTCTGGTCTAAACCTACTCGAACCAAGTTCGACGCCCCACTTCAACGCTACTCTGTCATGTCCTATCACCCTCGTTTTTCTCTTTCTTTTTTTCTTCTTTTTTTTTTTTTTTTTTTTTTTTTTTTTTTCTGAATTGATTACTGCTCTTTTCACTACAAGTCACTTCCTTCTTGATACGACTATCAAAGCTTCCCTCGTCCTGACCTTACACTGATCTTCCTTCTTTGAATTATCCATTGGAGGTTCGCGAACGATTGCGCAACTTGTGAATGGCGTTTGCCTGGAAAGTGTTATCTGGAATACTGGTAGGATAAAGAAGCGTCAATGCAAATCATTTCCCTCCCTCCCTCCCTCCCCCCTAGGACGTTATCTATATTGGTAGTCTAATCACACATCTCGCTCATGCGTTTTCATAAACAAATAAAGTCGTTCAATTTCTTTTGGGTTTTTTCCATTTTTTTTTTTCTTTTTCTTTTTATTATTATTATTATTATTATTATTATTATTGTTATTGTTATTATTGTTGTTGTTATTGTTATTGTTATTGTTATTGTTATTGTTATTGTTATTTTTTTTTATTTTTTTCGTTTATTCCGGGTATCTATAATGGCATCCCCCACCCCCCCTCTTAATTAGTTTGAAATTTCCCCAATAAGAATCGAAATTTTATTTGATCTTTGAGTTACTGTTTTTTTCTAGACACGAGTTTATATCCTGGTACCCTTAGGCTTGATATTATGTAAAAACAAAAAAAAACAAAAAAAAAAAACAAGAAAAAAAAAATTATGTATAGTTATGTAACTCTCTGGTTAGGCTCCTGTGCTTGTAAAACATAAATTTTGAAAAAGGTTCGTTTTTAACATGAACCACAACAAATTTGATTCACACTATATTTTGTATCAAACATCAATATTTATAAGGAAAGCGCGCAATATCAAAGTGAGCAAGATCAATTTGACTCATCAATCAATAACCCGCTAGAAATCTGCAGTATTCTCCATTACATTTATAATGAATTGATTGCTAAACCAGCCGACTCTGGGTCTGACGCTTGATGCAATATACCACCAGTGATTCACTTGACTCGTAGGTGTCATAAGCTCATGATTGGACTTGAAACCAAGAGAACCATATCTCACCTAGCAACATGAGAGACGCGTAACAATGAAAATGTTGTATTACTCATAGTGCCAGTCTTAGCAGCCTCTGACATCGGACCTTCTGCAGGGTACAAAGGCACCCTTTTATAGTGTGAGGGTCCCTGACGTCAGAAGAGTTCTCAACGGGCACTGTGACTAATTCCCTTATGTGCAATTTTTCACCTGGTTGCTTTACATAAGTACATTTGATGTGCAGGCTTTTAGTCCGTCAGATTGCGGACAACTTCTGCGACATCGCTTCAGATTATTGTTCACTATTTACAGAAGTGAATCGAGTTCTAGTCGAATTCTGCAAGTTGAAAGTAAAAGGATGTACGATGAATCAAGCAGCAGCTGTTGGGAAGGTCTAGATTTACAAAATGAAAAGATGATAAGTTGCTCGTGATACATGTGGTTTTGACCAAGGGATTCTCAGGTGAGTAGAACATTAGTTCATGGATGAGACCTTGTGCTAAAATTGGACAGCTTGATAGGCGGGAGCTGATAATATTAGCTTCGGACCACCGTAATCAGACATTTCCTCCGATAATGTGTAGGTTCTGCATTCCGTGTTACCCCAAGGCTGATTGTGAGTCGCAGAGAAGGTAAAAGCACTCGAGTCAGATGATGGGAATGGCACGTTGGACTCGAATTTGGACCAGGAGATGATTTGAATGATCTCATACTTGAGCCAGGCTATGTGCAAGTTGGAGAGTGCTTACTTGATGGCTAGCGTAGTCTTCTGTCAAATAGCGCAATGCACCTCCGTGGGAAACTATCACAATCTCCTCTTCCGGTCGTTCCGCAAGCCATTGTCTGGTCCATCCCGCCCGCTTTCGCAATGATGTTTCTGAAGGAGACCAGACGCCTGACTTGGAATTCCATTCATCTTCTAGCAGACTGAAATCGATCCCTTCAAATTCCTCTTGCTTCTCCAGTTCAGCACGTGAGCTACCCGTATCGGCCGGTGAGCTTCCGTTTTCTTGTAGTTGGGGGAGAGCAATGATAGCATTTGGTCCACCTAGTCTTTTGATGAGATGAGGAAAGCCCAAAAGTGTCGTCTGAAGTGTACGCCGTAGAGGTGATGATACAAGCAGTTGGGCAGATGCTTGGATGTTGGTGATGGTCCGAGCGTTCAATTCGTTGCATTGTTCCTTGCCTGTGAGCGTGAGGGCAGCGTCTGGAAAGCTGTGATTGTCAAAGTCGACGCTATGGTGGAGATGAGGACCATTATGACCTATCAGCAATTCAAGTAAGGTCCCCTTCGTCTGAGATAACCGAGTTCAGGTCGTAGCTTACTTGTGATGCGCTTGGGCGTGACGAATGAGGTGGACTTTAGGACTCATGTTGGTCAAGGTCTGACTGGTCAGGAACCAAGCAACGGGCATCACGTTTGTCACTTGAGATGACGCTGACCCTCGGTGACACTTTGTTCTTCACGTCATCATATGTCACACAGACTGTCACAGGGCTTCCGGGTTTGGAACATCTACACCCCGCACAAGATATGCTACAATATGTAACCAACACTTGTGACAGGGGACCGCAGTCGACTGTTTCAACTTTCAGTCTCCAGCTCATCCACCCCTCCTCACAACACCCTCAGCTCAAGTTCAACTGATTCACCGACCTGAAAGCTCTTCCCAACCACCTTACCAATATTTACTTCCCCCAGAAAAGAGAAGATGGCCGAAATCTTGACCGAAATTCGAAAAATACCAATTGTCACCCGGACCCTGGTTGGTCTAGCCCTAGGCGTCACTGGACCAGTTGCCCTTGGGATGCTCGATCCTTATTACATGTAAGTGAGTCAAATTCTTTTGTCATCAATATTTGGCCTCATCTAAATCCGAATTCTTCCAGAGCCTTCAAATTGAATTGATCCTTTTCGTTTCTTTATCTTTAGACTATGGTCAAGCCGTCACATTCTCAAAAAATTAGAAGTGTGGCGAGTGATCAGTACGTAGACGAACCTCATAGCTGGCTTGAACTATCTTGTTTGTTGAAGATGCTTACCTCACTCTTCTTTAGCCCCCTTCTTCTTTGCTGGATCTGGCATGCAACTTCTCTTCGATCTCTTCTTACTCTATCGTAACTCGATAGCTTTGGAAACCCAGTCATTCGCCGGCCGCTCAGCTGAATACGCTTGGATAATCATTTGTCTGATGGGTGCGGTCGTGGGGACCAATTATCCACTGGGAAGCGTGATTTTTTGGGGTCCGCTAATGAGCGGACTAGGTTTCCTTGTAAGAGATTATGCATTGTTTTTGAAGATGAACTAAGACAGGGTGAACTGATTATTGCCTCACCTTTTGTGATTATAGTGGTCTCAGATCAATCCCGAAGCTATGGTCTCTCTTTTTGGCCTTCCACCTTTCAAAGCGGCTGTGAGTTTAACAATCTTCAGTCTCTTTTTTTGATATCATAGTTCCCCCACTTCCGGAGTATCATGTACTCATCTAAAGTTTCTCGATTGTCAGTATTTTCCCTTCGCTATGCTTGCCCTTGACTTTGTGCGAGGTGGTATGCCACTTGCGTCACAATCTCTCTCGGGCGTTTTGGCAGGATATGCGGTCCACTACCTCACATACGTCTATCCTCCATCCAACGGTGGCCAGAGACCATGGTTCATGTACCCCCCCGCCTTCCTTGTCCGGCTCATAGACGGACCCGGGCAGACCACAGGCAGTGGTCAGCGTTTGGGAGCAGGTACTGCATTCGCGCCAGGTTCCCGAGCTTGGGGAGGTCAGGCTCCTGTTCAGCCTGCGGGTGGAAGGCCTACGGGACCGACCGGATCCAGTAGTACTGGCCACCGTTGGGGGAGTGGTAATCGACTTGGATAATCATCTGTGTCAGCATTGTAACATCATCTACTTGGAATCTGTCGTATAAGGCCGCATGAGAAAGATTCATATCCATACATGTCTGTTGAAATAAATTCAACCATAGTACCCTTCCTGATCCACGTGTGGTATTGTACTTGGTGGATGGAACTGAATACTTGAACTTAAATCTCTGTACGGGCTCGTACAGTAAAAGTGGAAAGGCAAATGGCATAATTTTACAAAACTGTTCACTGCAGCAATCATGCAGACACCTCACACATGTAGCCTGCCGTACCAAAGTTTATTTCCAGCAAGGCTTGCTTATCATTCCTTGGCACGGATGATTCCAAACCCGCGGGGGCCTGACAAACAGGGGCGGTGTTGTCGCGCCCGGGGCCGGACCTCACAAGGCTCAAGTGCAGTCGGTGACTTGGATTTCATTCAATCCATCCTCAACCCAAGCTAGTTCTGCAATCCAGCTCAAATCTCCATTAGCTTATATCCTAGTTCACCAATCTTCTAATGTCTTTTATATATCAACTGCCGACGGCTGGGATGGTCAATTTTCATCTCATACTCACCGATCCGACAGGTGGACGCACAGGCCAGCTCGCGGCTGCCAACGCTACCAGAGCTGCCATGAGGACAGCACTGAAGGAATCCAAGCAAGCCGCGGGTGAACCCGATTGGGTGAAGGTAGTGAGAGTAAGCCCCGCTGCCGCTGGTCTAAAAAAATAAGTAGGAAAGATAGTGGGTCCGATTGAAGGACAGATTCTAACAAACCTATCTCGATATTCCTCACGGACCATCCCTAATCAAATTGGGCTGATCATGTGCTGCATGTTAGTAGGTTGTCGAAGATTACTTACCCCACTTGCTTGGCATCATGAAAGCAATCGAGACCGACGATCTCTTGATGCACAATGAACCTGGTACGGCTCTATAGTCCTTAATAATTCAACTCCCTCCAACTGTGTGGAGGTAGGGCCATGGTCCTTCAAGGCTTATTTCCGCTGCTTCCACCTTTAAAGTGTTCAGTTGGAGATCGACCTTGTCTTCACGAAGGGTTCGGTCGGCTCCTCGGATCTCTTTGCCGTCTTTGTCAGTCTATCTCACATTCAGCGTCTTGTGGGTTTGCGAAAACGCACATGAGATTGATACGAACATCATATGAACGGACAAAGTCATTATGAATTGGCATCCGTTCTTCTCACACTTGCTTATGCGTACTCTAATACCGCCAACACCACGGTAGCTTCCATTGGTCGATATGAACACGGTGCAGAGTCTGATCGGCGGGCCGGCGATGTGAAGCTCAACGCAGCCGCTGATGCGCTCTGTCGTGCCAGTGGTATTTTTGAATTTATCAGTCGAAAGACAATTCCAATTTGGGAAGCCTCCCAACTTGACGGAGGTCGCATATTGAGGCAATCGCGCCCACCAGAACTTTCGAGTGAAGTTTCGGCTGGGTTAGCCAAGTGAGTCAAATTCATATTTTCACTCGTTAACTTCTCCGTCGCCTTGTTTGAAATGCTTAGCCGCAAATGTCACGTGTGGTTTCATTCAACTTCCACACCCTCAGAGTATGCTTGGCCGACGCCGAAAGGCTAGCTACCCGACGTCTATTGTCTAGATCTGCCATGGATCGACACACAAGTCCTGGTGCCGGCCTCCCCAAGTCTCACCCTTCGCCCGGCCTACTTGCCAAACTTCAATTGAACGTTCATGCATTATATTCCGGCGCTTTTGATTCTTTATCACTTGTGAAAGCAGGCACCGGTGCCATTGCGGAAGTTTCTGGAGCACTGCGCGACTATCTAAGTGACGGTCGACATTTTGCGCTCGGCTTGGGATATAAGTGGCTGGGTATCGATGCAGGGGAGCAGTCTGCTCGATATGCTGATGCTATCGGATGGCTTAGTCTGGCCCGTCAGAGCTTGAAGGCCGTTGGTGGTGGCAACCGCACGATGGTTGTCGTTCGGAATGGCGTCATCAAGAGTGAACGGGCGTACAGGAAGAGTAAGACTGAGTATGAAATGGAAGAAGTAGAGAGATTCTTAAAAGCCTATGAACAAATGAACAGGACGGTGAGGATGCTCATGCCTTACCAATACTTAAAGGCTCAAAGATTTTACTGATAGGTGACGGCCCTATATCCTGCTACACTTTTTGATAACTTGGTAGATCACATTTGAGCCCATTCCAACACCTGCAAGCCTTTTATCACGTGTGCCAGGAGGAAGGGCAGCTATGAATCCACGTGCCTATGCGTTGCCGACCCCTTTGCAGCGCGATTTTGGGTCGACTTATGGTCCTTCTTCGGGAGAACTAGCTGATAGTGATGAGGAAGAGGATGGTGGTGGCACAGGCGATCATAAATATGCACTTCGAGACTCGTACTATTGATTCGTGGCCTGGATGGAAGTAATTACGTCACCATGAAACTCTCACCACCCGTTTTGTTGTGAGCTTTAAAACTGGTTATGCCGGCTTATTTCGCTGAAATGCAAGGTACTTGATCGCACCGCTGTCTACTACATCCTGACAAGTGATACTCGTAATCAGACTGCCAATGTGTCAACTGGTTCATCCTTCTTCACTTTTACACTATCCAGTCCATGTGTTTGGAATATATGAGGGGTTTATGATGCATTAGTACCTTTCATCATATCTGTTTCATAACCTAATCTAAATTCTACCACGAGGAAATTGGAGGGGGTAGGAGCAATGCCATCTGAACCTCAAGACCTCACATTTTACATACATGTCATGTAACTATTAATGTTGAATTGTGTTTCTGATAATTTGCCGATATTATCACAAACTGCAATCCCCTTAGTTTCTGATCGCCATACAAAGTCGCCTTTGATTTCTTGGTGCTATTCAGACCAACACTTTGAAGCAATTGGTATGTGTATTTCTCATGATCATAGAGATAAAATAGCCCATGTATAAATGATCACCGTACAGAAAAGCTTTTGAGGCATGTTCCATCAAGACCATTGATTTTTGCTGTTCCTTCCAATATCAAAATCACCTTGTCAAGAAGTAAACACTGACAGCAAACTCAGGGTCCTGAAAGTCCAAAGATGTGCTATGTGTAAAGTTGAGCTTGGGGTATTTATCATTTTGTACAGTAGAACAAGAGAAAGTAAAACTGGGTTCTGGTTAAGCTCATCCAAGGAAACTTTTCTTGCAATCTCATTTCAACGCTATGGCTGAAATGGACATTTCATACAGTATTATCTGATCTTGAAGTCTCAGTGTACATTTTGGATGACAAAGGTTTATACATTGTAACATGCACATAAGTTTGTCACCCTTTCTACTGTCACTGAATTGACCATTTCATTGCATGATATCATGTGGACTTGATGTTTTGGTGGTAAGTGAAGCTCTTGCTGCTCACCTCCTGTTCTAGAAAACAGTTGGAGAGGGATCATATATTTTGTCTCTCACAAAGAACTTGCCCAGAAACTGAGACTTATTAAGCACTCCTGCCAATCACTTTCCCTGAACCATGCCCTACATGAATCTAGTTACTTTCACTAGCTAGTTTGTAGTCAAAAGTTTCAATGTATCATGTTTTTTTGTTTTTTTTCCTCAGCCTCCATCTCCCTTTATCTCACCTCATCAAATTGTCTGACTTGCCTTTCACTGCTTTGTAGTTCATATCATGAGGCTTTTATACACATCATTTTGGGTCCTGATGAGGGGTGATCTGTACTCCAAAAAAAAAAAAAAAATGAGCCTTATACCCATGGACTATACACCAATGCCCCTCTACCAGTTGGTTACCTTAAAAAACTTTTTCTGCTTGGGAAAATTTGTGTCTCATGATTGCCACAACTTCATCTTATTCAGTTCATGACAATTCAACTTATTCTACTCCCTGATCAAGACTTGAGAAGGTGGGTGAGCTCTCCTTCAAGACTTTACTTGATGAAATGAAATCCATTTGTGTCCTTTACCAAGACCAAGACTGAAGGTTCTGAATTGAAACTTTTTTTCCTAGTTTTGATAGATCATACTTCCTTTGATGTTTACAACTTTCCTGAATTAGATGCAAGCTACAAATCACTTGAAGTAGATACATAGTAGTAATGGCCTTATAGATGCAACAACATTCCACACTCTATTTATTCCTTCCTTCCTGAAATACTTTACTGTCCTCTTTCCTCATCTGTGGAAAGAGACACGTATGTACCCCACACTTGCTTAAAACTTTCTTTTTCGCTCCATGTAAATTCCCTAGCTTATCAATGTATCTGACTATGGCATGATCCAGGTTTACATTCATGTCATCTATTTACAGATATGATAAGCTTTTGACATGAAGTTGAAGGCAAGTGGGGTTTTGAAACCTATATTCAACCTTTGAAGCTAATTGTTATGTATTGTGTTTTCTGTTATTTGTTTGGAGTTTGGATCTGACAACAGATTGTAATAAAGACTTGCTCACCAATCTCTAGGCTGACTCATAGGTTATGAGCCTATGTGATGCCTAAATTGTCTATGAGCCAAGTTATTCTATACTCAATCATTGTCAATTCAGATGTCCTTTAATCCTTTTGCAATGTGATGATCATGAAAATAACCCTCTTTCTCTCCTCCATTGAAGCTCCTTCTCCTACTCCTTTTACACTGTCATCTGATAATCCTGACTTTGAAGAGCCTTCCTTTAAATTTTCAATGGATTTCCCCACCCCCACAACTTAGTGACTGTGAAAATATTACTTCTACTTCCCCTCCAAGTACTTTAGAGGGTGCAAGCATCACCCTTGCACCCTCAACAGCACTGAGGGGGAGGGATAAAGCAAATTGCTTTGTCAGCCCTGAGGCCTACCTTGTAGTCCCACAGGCTAGCAAAAGTATAGTCACATATAGTAACTACATGTAGTATAATAATAAACACATGTAAAATAAATGTACATATGTGATATAGCATGTTACATATGATCAACATAAGTAACAGTGAACAATTACACCTCAGGCTCAGTATCAAGAGTCATAAGCTTGTACACTTATGGGTAGGCCTACCCATTAGGCCATGTAAACAACCACAAGTGGGTCCAGCATAACCAGAATGAGAAGCTGGCCCACAAGATCCTTATAGTGAGGGATATGAGGGAGGAATAGGTATATAAACCCTTTCTCACTGAGAAAGAAATGGCTTTTGAAGGGCAACCTTTCACCACACACCCAAAATTGATCACCATATGATTTTCGGATATCACTTATGGACTAGGTTCTTAAGAGTGTACTGTTCATTAGGTGAAAGGTAACCAGGCCAGGAAATTAGCAGCCTTTCTTGTTTTGACCTTCACTAGTCAAAGACTAGGTGTGAAGTAGAGATACAGCACTCAGATCAGAGGGAGTAATACAAGTCAGACTCAACTCAAACCTCTTATCTTTTACAAGGTAACTCCAATCAAAGAGCCCTTCAAAAACAGTCCCCTGGTCTCAAACCCTCTTTTGAGAGGTCATTTAGTTGAAGTCTATACTTATTCATTACAGTACAGACTCCTCTCCTTTCCTCTCTTCAGCTTGTTTAGTGAGGAGGAAGGCCTAAAAGAAGCCTTCCCCTCAAATCCTCCCTCTCAGTACTGTAAAGGGTTGTCGCATCACCCTTGGACCTGTTACAATACTTGGAGGGAGGGGTCATCTCACTGCCAAGATATTTGTATCGGATGGGCCTATCCGATGTTCTATCACTCCGAGATATGCGATGCAGTGTCAGTAGGATTAGGTGCGATGGAATTACACTGCAATATGGTGTCAGAGCATTAGATTCCGATAGTAATTCCATCGCACCTAATCCTACTGACACTGCATCGCATATCTTGGGGTGATAGAACATCGGATAGGCCCATCCGATACAAATATCTTGGCAGTGTCTCAATTCTCTCCCTTCGGTAATGTATAGGGATCCTGTGAGTGTTTGGGAACACATTGGACCTAAATATAGGTTGGGTATCTGATATGTGTATATGAAGGTGAGTTAGTGAAGTTCTGTCCTCAAATCTTGCCCTAGAAATGATGCTGACCTAAGAGAAGAAAAAATGAATGAAAGAGAAATAAGGTTGAGATTGTTCAGTACCTAAACATAGGTTGGGTATATAAGAAAAAAAAAAAAAAAAGGCAAGATGTGGGTAAGTGAGCTATGCTCATGATCTGTGAACTAGAGTGAAAACTATCATGCTCAAGCAACAAGATATGCAAAAAAAAAAAAAAAAAAAAGAAACTAATCCACAAAACCTTACATATTCCATCACCATCATCATCAAAAAAAAAAAAAAAAAGGGAAAATACATAAGGTCAGATTTCATGTATGAGATAGAAAGCTTAATAAGATAAGGTATCACTCACAGTCTCTTTTTTCAGATGAGAAAAGATATTGAGAGTTGGACATGTAAGGATGAAATATAGGAGAATTTTGTAAGTTGGTGTAAAATCATCCTTTGACATGCTTGTGCCAATGGAATTGATACAGTGACAGATCCCCCCCCCCCACTCCAAGCACTGTAAGGGAGATCAAGATTTCACTTCAGCACTGGTGGAAAGGAGGTTTGAGCTGGTTCCCTCCCTCTATAGTACAGAGAGGGATTGAGCTGGTTCCCTCCCTCTATAGTACAGAGAGGGATTGAGCCAGTTCCCTACCTGCTACGCTACCAGAAGGGAGGGATAAAGCTTGATCCCTCCTTCCAGGTACTGTATAGGATGCAAGGGAATTACTTGCATCCTATACAGTACATAGTGGGAGGGATTGAGAAAGTCTCATCACTCCAGGTGCTGAGAGGGTGGGATGGGTGCAATCCTACCTAAGGGAACTACTGTAGAGGGTTAATCCCTTCCTCTTCAGTACTGCTCAATCTTTCCTGCCACCACTGTAGAAGGAGGGATGCAGAACCCCCCCATCTCACAACCTGGGGAGGACATGTGATACAGTACTGGATGGAAAGTTGAATATGAATAAAAGATGGGATGGGGTAAGGTTTGGCTTCCCTGGTCATTCAAAACATACAATGGATGTTGGTTGGAGGAAGAACTGAGATTCCTTGGAGAAAGCTTGGAAAGGGGTACACTGGCCTGCCAGTGACCAATATATGGGAGCTATGATTATTGCCTTGAACACCAAAGGTGTATTGAAAGCATGTGCTCTTCTAAAAATTTTTTTTTTTTTTTTTTTTTTTTTTTTTTTTTGTATTTTTTTGTATTTTTTTGTATTTTTTTGTATTTTTTTGTATTTTTTTCTCCCTTTCAACTACACAAGCTTACATCCCATGATTTTGAAGCCCTGTTGTCAATCATTTTGCTCTAGGATCATAGGCTCATTTGAAATTTTTCACTCAAATTCATACTTTGGACTTGTCATTAAAACAGAGAAAGGGTCATCCTTGAACAGAGATATGATACACTCAATTTGTGCAATCCACAATACAGAGATTGAGATCCACAGAGGCAACAAAAAAAAATGACAAGGACATAATTTCAAACAAAAAAAAAAGAAAGGAAAAGAAACACTAAAAAAAAAAAAAAAATGTCAGAACCTTTGCCCAGACTGAAGCCATGCAAGTGTAGCAAACTTTTGTATCTGCTCTAGTGTGAAATTTCAAATGCCTAGAGAAAGAGCCATTGCACAGCTTCATTGATGGACCATCTTTGTCCAGCTGGATGTAAATTGCCTAGCTGCTTATACTAATACCTAACTGGACATGTTGGTGTGCTTGTTGTATCAATCTGATGCTGTTTTACAGAATGATTGATGAGAAGAAGGAAAGTTTTGCAATTGAAATCAAAGACTTGGTAAATTTTCTATGATGAAGTTGTGAGCACCTATTCAGATAACCATCTTTATACTTTATACAAATCTTCTGTATTGGAAAGATCTTGAGAAACCAAGTCTACAATGGGCAGCATCATCACCAATGGATCAAGTCTAGTAATACCCATGACAAGGTCTTCTAGATATCCATCCAGCTTTATCTCTATGACAAAAGAAAAAAAAAAAAACCTGTTAGGTATGGGCTACCACCAACAGAGTATCTTTGCTCATCTTGAAGCGCCACATAATCACTTCCCCTTTCCCAAGACCCAGGTTATGTAACTCTCTGTTTGTGAATCTCAAACCTCACCGTGCCTGGCTACCTCAAAAAGGTATGACAAATGGTGCAAGAAATGGACCACTCAGAGTACATCAATATGATGGAGAGAGACTTTGTTTGAATATGTGTAGCACAGCAGAAGAAGAAGAAGCCCGATGAACATGAAACTTTTTTGGTATAAGGGTTTGGGTTCTCATAATGGCTGCTCAAGTATGTTTATGTCCAACCATGAGTGAATATCTATAAAACAAAAAAAAGTCATCATGTTTCATATTTGCCTTATGCTAACTATTCCCCTCCCCCTCCAAAAAAAAAAAAAAAAAAAACAACTTTCAAAAGCCACTGTGAATTATTTTGTCATATATATATGTAGAAAGGGTTGTTAGACATAGGGCTACAGAATGTAGGGCAGATACCCTCTCACATTATCTGGATGGCCTATTCAGATTCGTAGGTTTGAGATTGGTAACTTTTACTACCCTAACACAATATGAAAGATCTAGTCCTCAACCAATACTTCAAGTGTACCTGGTAGGTAGAAACCATTTGAAAGGATCTCAGTTCCAATTCATAAGGTCTGATTTTTAATTTTTAATTTTTTTTTTTCTTCCTGTTGGAGTCCTTCCATTCCATTCGACTGTGATTAGTACTTGATAGGCCCCACTCCCCGAAGAGGTCTCTCTGTCTTTCGATTCACCCAGTTCACAACTTTCACTCTAGCCTGCTGGTCAATCTAGAAGTACGTTTAGGCACATTGGCATCCATTTACGCTTTTTCCTCGACTTTCCATCTTCTGACTAGCCCTTCTCCCCTAAAATGATGCGTAGTCGTTGCAAGTGCCTGGTCGGTGTGTGGGACTAGTCCCCGCGGTGGTCAAATTTATGTGGAAGGGGTCGGACAGCATCATCCCTCACCCTGACTACTTTAGCTCAGGCTGATGCTACTGGATCAAATCATTAACATTTCATATTCTCAGCACTTTTTTAACTCGAGTTTTTTTTTTTTTTTTTTTTCTTTACATCTCTTTCCTCAAATTGGGCGCCCCGAACTCTAATTTAACTTGGACTCTCAACCTTGATAAAAGTGTCCGCCACCCTAACTTCAATTAGATACCACAGTGAAAAATATAATAGACTTTTAGATTTTCTTCTTATCATCAAGACTAAATTGTTTTCTTTCAGACTCATTTTTTTCTCCTTGGATTCCTCATCATTTCTAGTCAAGCCATTTAACCGATCAGGTCAATTTCTGAGTTTAGAAATTCTCCCCTGGTCTTGGTCGATAAATCGGACAGAATATCTTGACTGATTCCGGATCTCACTCGATCTCATAGACTCTTATCTGTCTCCCTTCAAGTCCGCCCAACTCAGTCTGCGCCACTTTTGGATCCTTTGATCGATTCTTGTACTTTGCTCAGACCTCCCTTCCCCCCCTGTCTCTCCCTTTTCGGTCTCCTTTCATCACGTGGTCTTAGAATAGACTCAGGCCAGTTGAACTTGAACCGTGGTCTGGTTCACAAATCAACGGTAGATGAACCCAAGTTTAGCTTAATCCCAACTTGTGCCTGCTTCCTTTCATTCCTCTCAACTAATACTCTCCCTTCCCCTAGATTTCGATTGTTGTACCACCCAAATCGTTGTTCCTAATCAATCAATCACCACTCACCCTCATTTTTGGCTTCACTCTCATTTATTCGCTTGTCTGGCCCTTCCAAACTTACGATTTGGGTCATTCAAACTTTTGGTACCACTCACGCTCTATCTCTTAAAGTTCGAAAACTACCACTCACTCCTTTTCGATAAACTCGTGCTTTTTGAATGTTCAGTTGGACTGAACCAGCCATCCACGCTCTCCACACTAGACTTGCCGTTCTCAGTATCACGAACAACTTATTCTTCAGTCAACCAGTCACGCATAAGCAAACTATTTTTAATATACTGCCTGCAATAATTCTCGAGACCCTCGCATACAAACTTTGAACCTCATCCCTTTCGTACATCGACATTGTTTTCGCTCTTATTAACTTTACCAGCCCCAAGCCGAAGCGAAACAGACTTTGGTTAGAACGTTTTTGCCACACAATCCATCGGTTGCTACCCAACGCATCACCCAGGTGCTTTATTCAGGTTCTGCCTTCTCCTCTTCATTTTCGCTCACTGAGTCATGGTATACGCACCTCGACCCAATCACCAAGGATCGTCCCCTACCGATGGATATGCTCTGCCTCGCTCAACTGGGAACGTGGGATATTATGACGGTGCCTACGGACGTGATGGAGCGCCGCCTTCAAAATTCATCAGACCACTTGAATCTGCCTACCGCCCTCCGCCTCCTCAGCGTCAGAACATTGCTCCTGCTCAACCTCACGCACGTCTCTATCACGATACGGTCAGTAGTCCACCCCGAAGGCCAGCGCATCCTCAAGCCATTCCACCTCCTGGACCTTACGCCCCACGCCACTCGCCATCACCAGTGCCTGAGTACGCGCGCTCCGGATCTCCATCGCCTGCATACCCTCGCTCTCAGTCCGCGGCATCACCACCGCCACCCATCTACCAAGACGTTAGGGAAGAATACCATCATTACAGTCAAGATACCAAAATGTCGGCCCCCAGGCCAGTGTTTGTTGATTCCAATACAAAACAACCTGATCGCTCGGGCGCTGGCCTTGGGCAGACAAATGGACTTTTTTTGCCAGAAAAATTGGGGCCGACCTATAGCGAGATGACTGCAGGCGAGGAAGTGTGGCGAAGGATTGGGCGGGATAAGCAAGATAAACCAGACAAGTGAGTCCAAACAACATATGCTTGTTTTTTTTTTTTTTTTTTTTTTTCACTGGACGCTTTTGTTGACCTTCTTCTTTGTCAAACTTTCAACAGTACCTGGCTCTCTCGACAATATGCCGCCGGTAGTAAATTCAAGTCGAAGGCGTGGATGACCGCCATCTTGGTACTTGGGTTAATTGCCGGTGTGATTGCTTTCGCGGTAACACGTCACCCTAGCACTCCCAGAGCATGTGAGATTTTTTTTTTTTTTTTTTGAAAAAACACACCTTGAATTTTTCTGATTGATTTCTTAATGATTTGCTTTATCTTTTATAGTGAGTTGGGCAAATGGGGCTTCGGACGTACCGACGTTTGGTCATAATTCTACCACCGCTACAACAAATGTTTCTAACAATCACATTGGCTCTTCTTCGGATCAGATTAACAATGTGGTTCGAACTAAATCTACTCGCTTTCGCGCTCGAGACCAAAGTTCATCTACTCCTCAAGTCGATTGAACGTAAAAACCCAACCGTTTCGATTTTCGATTTTTTTTTTTTTTTTCTCTTTCCTTTTCCAGGTCTCCGTTATTAGAATATAATTTCATTTCGAGTTTTTTTTTTTTTTCTTTTTTCTCTTTTTGATCGGATTAGCTACCATCGTTGAAAAAACAATTCTTTTAAAGGACGACTTTATATATAGCCTCCTTTTTTTTTCTTGCATTCACGATTCCCCCGTGTTTTTTTTTTTTTTTTTTTTTTTCGCTCTCTGTCTCTCTTTTTTTTTATCTTTTTCTCCTATTGACTCGCAGTCACTTTTAGTATTTTTGACCGTCTTGTATATTCATACACGCTGACTCTTTTTTTTCTTTTTTTCTTCCAAAGAAAAAAAAAAA
>MU167305.1:207717-217845 GCA_015951145.1 Cronartium quercuum f. sp. fusiforme G11
AAAAAAAAAAAGGTCCAAAGTGTGCACAAAGGATCCGAGATGTACGAAACAGAAGCAGTGGGTGGGTGTGTGAGATCCGAGAAAGATATCGTGAAAAAAAAAAAAAAAAAAGAAGCAGACTTAAAATATTCCAAAAGTCAACTACAGGGTACTACTTACTGAAATTATGATCGAATTCAGAAAGTGATGAGAACTCACATCAGAATTTTGTCCCCAAGTTATTTTACTACAGCACCCGAAACCTTTGCTCACTAACTAAAAGCTTATAACGTGAGCGAAGTAGAGCGCTTATCCCACCTCTTTTGCTTCTTTCGTGGGGCAAGTTCTTCTAAAGTATAGGCTTGTGGTCGCTTCTTTCCCGGTGAACATGGTTCGGCGCGGTAGAGGCCTCTAGGAACCGATAACCCGAGTATTCTTAGGTAGGCGTTCATACTAACCCGAAAAGCAATCTTTGCGTCAATTTCCTCCTGTGTCAAGATTTGGGTGACCTCGCTGCCTGTCGGCTCGGGGGCTTTAACTATTCTTGACGCGAAACAGAAACAGGCAAAGAAACGGGCGTTTGATTTCTGGGCGTCAGTGAATGATCATGATAAGAGATGTACAGGTTGGGTGGGACGGGGATATTGCGCTCTTTTAATGGTTGGAAAAGGGGATAAGGCCATCGACTGACTTTTCTTTGCAATCTCTTGCTTACCCAAAGTGTCTTGCAGTTGTTTTAAAGCCTCTTGGGTAAGAGGTTGGCGCTCATGGGAGAGACGTTGAGGGTAACCTCGGTTCGAGGGTGTTGAAGAAGATGTTAGATTTTTGACCTTCTTGAAGTAAAAAAGTTGCGCAGGCATACTCGCAAAAGGCAAGCGATTGAGGGTAGATGAGTTGTGTTTGATAGTGGTGAATTGTTGGGGCAGAGCTGGTGGAAGAGTTTGAGAATTAAAAAATTAAAAAGCAGGGCGTCTTCCTTGAGGTGAGCATCTAGAGCTTTAGCCAAATACAACGCTTCACTCGCTAAGCAGGCTCGTGTCCTGCGCTATGTCTGACCTACTGTCTCGCGAGTGGCCTCACTAGCCGTCTGCTTCAGAATCCCAACCCTTTTGCTATCAGAAACTCAGAAACTGGGGCAGGAATTGAAGCAACACGGCCGGTCGTGGGCTATCGTTCAAAGGAAATCACAGCGCAGTAGTTGACGTCAATAATCGACCAAGGACCATGATACGCACTGGGCATCAGACAGCCCTTTTTGGTACATACAAATTTAGGCGCTCTGAGAAGAATGCAAGCTAAAGACGATCAAACGGATTTATGGGAACCCACTGAACGGAAATCCGAAAGAAAAAAGCATCGAAAGGTACTAGCCTGATGAAGAATCTCAAGGCTGAGTCAAAATACAAAGGCAATGCGTTCAAAATGCTTTCAATGGCCACAGAGGATATCCTGAAAGTTAACCATCAGTTCATCTTATTTGCTGTACTAGTTTCCTTTGTTTTGATGCCTGTTTCAACGTCTGACTACTAACAGCATCCGAATGCATTCATCATCTTGCCAAGACCACTAAGGGACTTTTTTCCCCCACTCAACGTCTCAGATTTTGCTCGTCGTTCTTTGTTTGCTAGCATTGTCTCAAGTAGAGCATATCTTTTGGTGTCTTGAGCAGCGCTCAGGATGTGACGTAGTTTGGCGCCGAGTCTAGCCCTCATACTAGCCCTCCATAAACTGGAATCATCAGACTCACCACCACACGTTCCATCCCCACCCAAAACACTGGAAATATAACGGGACTACTAATGCCCCTTGTATGATGTACCCCAGGGCATCAGACGGCATGCGCTTTTGGGGCAAGATGCTAGGTTACTCGTAGCCAGTCAAGTGAGCCTGATTCATTACGAAAAACAGGCGTACAAGAAAAAAACATACGGAAGAGTAAAACATGAGAAAAAGAATCGGTTGCTGCTTGAAGGATGAGAAGTTTAGCTGCTTAATAGCTAAGATTCAACGACTAGTCAGAAAATTTCCATTCGATTGAAACCATCCCTTCATCTTTTGTCGCAAGCTTTTCGAAAGCGCCTTCACTGAGATCCAAACTGTTTTTGTTTTCGCAGGTGGGACAAGCGTCGGCAACTTTGGCAGTGATAGTCTTTCCAGATGAAACTCTTGTGATCTCTACTGTCTTATCACAATGTGATGAAACTTGATTCACAGCTCCGTACCGACGATAATCGAGAGCAACGATTACGTCTGAGTCCTTGTGCACGTGGCCACAGGCACCTAACACATCAAAGAAAGATGTCAACAACAGAATGACGAATTCTCGGGATCACGAAATGTATGCAGAAAAAAAAAAAAAAGCTGACCTGGTCGACCTCCCTGTGTGAAGTATGTTGCCCAACCGCCACTTAAAAGACCTTCGACGTCTCCGTCCAAACCTTTTGCAACTTCATCGACCCCATTCAAGGCACTCAACAGATGTTGTTGCGATGAAGCCTTGCGACTACTCCTTCGTGATAGTAAGCTCCTTTTCATGGATGGGCGGGTTCGTGGGTGACTCGGGCCTTCGCTCGAGTCATCATCGGTCTGGCCACGGCTGTATTGGTCTGTGGATCCGTCTGAAGCGGTTCTGTTCGAAAAGCCCTCATTGGACTTTGATTCGATAGGGGTTGAAGTTGTGGTTGCATACCCATCACCATCTCTTGTCTGATTATCTGACGTCGAAGTTTGGGGCAAATCTACATGGATAAGTAAAGGTCAATGATGTCAATATGAATAGAAGGACTTGAATATCAAAGTTAGTAAACTTACCATCATCTTCTCCGCCCTGATTCTCGTGCGTCCCATCTGCTGTTTCTTTCTGCATATTAGAATCAACAAAGAACCATCGAATCGGCCAAGATTCGAATTTGTTGATGAAAGAGCTACCAGTAACTTCTTTCCAAGCCGTCTCGCTCAAGAGCACTGTCCTTTCGAGCTCACTATGGCCATCGCTTTTGAATGAGTCGGTGACAGATACAGTCAAATTGTCCTTGGCACCACTCCACCGTTGACCAGCCAAAGGCTCGAAAACAACGACAACCTTTTGCCCGCACTGGTTAATTTTTCCGGTGTAAAGATCTGAGGGTAATGAAATTGTCAATCCATCACTGTTATTGAGTACCGGACAATTTTTTGTTGCTCCGGTTAGCGGCAGAGGATAGGGTATCGCATTGAAAGGCGGAAGTGAAAGGGACGGGGGAGGTGGGTACAAGGAAGAATAATCGCCCGAGCCGTCAACCTTATCTGGAGGTTGGGAATTCGTTGAGTTTTGAGTGCCTAATGAAGCAAAAAAAACAAAAAAGAAAGAAAAAAAAGAAAGAAAGAAGTTAGAGTCAGCCAAGTGAGATACCATAGAAAAAGTTCACGCAGCCCAAAACTCAAGGCTGCTTACTGTTCACATAAGTCAGAGAATCATCTTTGTAAGAATCCTGATTACTGTGTTGTGTTTCCGAATTATCAGCAACATTTTGAGCAGTATCTTGATCGTTCACAACAACCGGTTCAGCCCTCCTTATCATCTTCATCGTTTTCTGCATATGCGGTCTGGTGTTCACCGCCCAGGCATGCAAACTTGCGAGATCTACAGAGACGATGCCGGAGATTTGAGAAATGAGGCAGAGTACATAGATAGTAGAGTACATAGTGAATAGATTTGGTATTCGCTATGGTCTTGAGCTGAAATTGGGAGAAGTAGATAGAGATAATTTCAAGTACGCTTGCAAAGGTGATAATAGAGATCTGGATCGTTACTGCACTGCAGGAAAGAAGTTGATGAATGCTGATGGATACGGAACTGAGGTGTACGAATTATGGAACTAAGGATTGGAGGGAGGGAAAAACAAACGGAGTTCCATGTACCACCGGCGTTTTTGACTGTGATGATGGTGCAGATGAAGGGAGCCATACCCGCCATCCTGCGTTGGATGGCTTGCGCTTTTAAAATCAGCTGCAATGCTCTCGTCTCTTGCTTTTTCTTTCCTTTTTGACCAGCTCGAATGCGCTCATCGCTGCTCAGCTTCTAAAACTCGGCTGTCCAAGTCCTAAAGCGCAGGAGTGTCTTGAGCGCCAGACCTTATTCAGATAGCCTGATGGTCGAGTTCTGGCCGAGCAGTCGCCTCGATTTCGACCGTCTACCCAAGCCCACCACAATTCTGGTCAATTAGACGTCGTCTAAGAGTGTGGGTCAGCGTGCTTGTGAACGCAACAGCTTTTTTTCGACAGCCAGCTCGGTGGCGAGTCTTCCAGCCATCCGGCCGTCCACGGAGCCCTTCTCAGCTGTAAAACATCTGAACTGTCGCCGTCTTTCCGGGCCGCATGCACATTAACGTTCTCTCCCCGCGCATCTGGCCAAGCCAAGATCACACTCGTGTTACTTCTCTAGCCTTTAACGGTGGACTGACAGGGAGTCACAGACGTCTGAAACCACCAGATGTTGGCGATGAGGAAACTTAGTGACACAGAAAGCTCGCGGAGAAGATCCGTCACTGGGGACACATTTTTGAGAGCTCATCGCTCGGGTCATTTTCCTTAATCACAGTACACTTGAAACACCCTCTATAGGTTAACTGAACTAGTCAAGCTCAGCTTGAAATGCGATCAGAAGATACTTAATCGCATCCACCCCTCGACTAGAGCTCTTTTGCAACCTCAATCGATGCACAGCCAATTCAACTGCGGGAGACACTGTCAGTTACCTTTGTGGTCAAATCTCAATCCAGGAAACCCCCTTCGTTAATTTTTCTTCAAGCTGAAATACCATCAGATGAATACCCCATGTTCAAGTCTAAACCCAGCTCATCTACCGCTGTGGTTCTGTTTGGCCCAACACCAAACGATGATGCGGGAGGGAGCACGGAGCAAATGCAAACATGTAATGGAACACCAGAGGAGATAAATAATCTTCACCCTCTGGGGGCCAGTAGGCATTAGTGGTTAAGCTTTCTCTCCACCCCCATGCTCTGCGTCACAGCCTGAGGGTGGGTGAAGAAATATCAGTGCTACAAAATTAACAAACACTCAGAAACTTTGTTGGCCAAATGTTTAACATCCTTGTGATGTACATTGTGAGTCCCTCTTGTCGAAAGATATGATGCATGATTATCTTACACTTTTGCCAAGTAATACGTTTTCATACAAAGCGATATATATTATGAAAGACCTTTATCTTGAGTGATGACTACATTTTTTCTAAGGAAGTCCTTCTTCTAAAAAACTTCTGTATCCTGATTATCCACAAAAACTCGAGTGATCTCGAGACTGGAAAGAGTCGAGAACTGTGCCAAAATGTTGACACAGTGGTCAGTGCTTATTAGCACAAGGTTTGAGAGAGGATAGCAGAAGGAAAGCAGTACCTGCCCAGATCCAGAGGCACAGGAGGATAAGTGAGTTAGTGAAGAGTGAAGATTGAGATGAGCTGGAGACAATCAACCATACACACAACAGGGAACTCATATACTCATCAAAGAGGAGCTGAGACACACTTGAGAACCACACAGGGTCTGTAACTAACAAAGTAGGTAGAGAAGAAAATAGAGAGAGAAATGAAGAGAAACATTAGTATCATGATCTGCGGATCTTTCTTCAATTAATACTTCCAGGAACTCAATTCTCTTTGTGCTGATCAAACGACGAGTTCCTGTTCCTTTTCTAATGATTCGACAGAACTCGAAATATGTTCCTGGTCAACTTGCTTTAATTGTATGAATTCTTTGTTACGGTTCCTTTATTCTGGTTAGATATATATATATTGTCCTCATCCCAGAAACCCCTCTCTTATCTTTCCTTGTCGAATTCGCTTGTCATCTTTTCTTCTCATTTTCTTAAAGTTGAATATTGTTGGTGTACCAGTCCCATCGACACACACACATAATTAAAAGCATATAGATTTATATCCTTGTAAACAAAACAAGGCTAAATATATCCCTTCCACGACAAACCTCACTCAAGGTCTCTTTTCCCCATCTGCAAAAAGAGACCGTGAGTAAACCCTCCATTTCCCTACTTTCACCTTTTTTCTCTCTATTTCAATCCAAGAAGTCTGACCAAATGTATTTTTCCAAATGTGAACTATTATATCTGCGAAAAGAGACCTTTTTCTCTCAACCTCACAGATCAAGAGTGTATCTCACTCACTATTGTCCATTTTCTCACGTACCCAACCTATATTTAGGTTAGCACACTATTCAGGGCAAGAGTTGAGAACAGAACCTCAATAACTCACCCACCCATACATATATCAGGTTAGCACACTATTCAGGGCAAGAGTTGAGAACAGAACCTCAATAACTCACCCACCCATACATATATCAGGCATAGGATCAATTCAGGGCAAGAGTTGAGAACAGAACCTCAATAACTCACCCACCCATACATATATCAGGCATAGGATCCCCTGTTCTCAGACACTTACAAATATTAAGGTTGTAGCATCTTCGAAATAAGATATTCAGAAAACCCTTTGTTCGTTTCCTCTCGCTTCGGAGAGCATAGATCAGTGCCGAAATCTCACGAGAGGATAGTTATACAGCATATTCGCTCGAAGAGTATAACCCTAGTCATTACAATTAGACCTGTGGTAATGGCCAGATTAGACTAGGACCTCTTCCTACTTATCATTACATCATAGGGTTCAGTTGGGCTAGGATAAGACATGGACTGGTCCAGTGTTATGGTAAATAGAATCCACTTTAGTTATTGATAATTGTATAATGCTTTGCTGTTCCTGAAACTTCCAATCTGTAGTGTTCCTAGTTCTCTTGTTTTTCGTCTTTCTCTATATTGTCTCCTCTCAATGTTGACTTGATTATTGCTTCCGCTTGACTATTTATATCAAGAGTTCTCACTAACCTTGTTGATTCTCTTCTTGTCAAAATCTCTTGTTCTTTTCTTTTTCTATCATCTCTGAAGAAAGTTCAAAAGTTATTCTTAGATTCTTCATCTCGAAATGATTATCCAAACTTTCGATTGAGAACTTTCGCCGAGAGCAAGAATATTGCCAAATTCTCACAAGACCTCCTGATTGCACAGCAAGATTGCTCAAACGTACAAGTCCAATCCTTACATCCAGGCACAAGATGAGTGTGTGCCTGGCTAGGGGCCCAGTGGCATGCATGTATTAGGATTGTGTATTGAACCCTCGAAAGGGCTTTGACTTCTAAGATTTTTCGGGCTATGAAAAAAAAAAAAAATGTTTCCTCTGAATCTCCCAGTATTCCAGCTAACCCACATCAATTAGTAGAATAGGTTACAATTGATTCTACAAAGGAGGCCAAACAAAGTACAGAATTTGGTGAATCTTGTTTCTGAACTTCAAGTGTCTGGGTGACGTGGGACCAGCTGGAACGTAGAGATGACATTAGGGCAGTGACATAGATGTCGTCGACCGATATTCTTCCGTCTGCGCATAAGGAACATAGCTCCTGATATAGTAGGGCCATTCCCTGCTGGTTTATTCTGGTGTACCTCCTTCAAGGCCTCGTACATCTTTCTGGGATCTCCTCGGTGGGCTATGAGCAGTGCCACATTGTCATCTTCGACTCGTTCGCTGATGTATGATGATGCGGCGGCCTCGTCGTTTTCGATAACGTCGTCCGGGATACGTTTCTTATCGAGATCGTATCCCATTTTTGTCTTTCCCGTAACGAGATATGACAAATTCTTACCGTCTAGCAGTGTCATCATATGGTAGTCCCAGAATGTCCAATTCGAGTCCGAATGGGGTGAGGACAGCTTCTTGAATGATGGTTGCTGGACCGTATCTTTGACTTCCGTCGTGGACATCTTGAGATGTTGTCCTTTCTTCGCGAGATACATCTAGTTTCGAGCACTACTAAGGCGATATAACCTATTGATGTGAATGAACTCTCTGAATCCTGATGTCAGGGGTTAGCTTCTTTGAGGCTAACCTCCAGACTACAATTCAAGGAGAAAGGCCCAATAAAGGGTTCCCCCTTGAACAACTAAACTCTACTAGTCTACACTGGTTACCCCCAAGTGTAGACTGCAGTTAGTTGACCTCTGAGAAGAGGGTTGAATGCTAGAGCCAACTAATCCTTTAACCAGAGGTGGATTAACTAGGTTGCTCTAGCTGAGAGATTGCTGAGGTTTTTTCCTTTGTAGGGAAACCCTCAGGGATGGAAGCAGTACTCCCACCCTCAACAAAGCAAGGGATGAGCTATGTGCTGATCTCTTAGAACTTGCTTGGGTAGTTTCTCCTATAACTCTTGGGAAATCTCTAGAAGTCCAAGAGGCCACCAGTGGTTAAGCAAGAATAGAGGACTACCAGTCCTCTAAGGTTTGACCTTTATTACTTTCACCCTATGAACAGTGCACTATTGAGCAGGTTTCCTTAGGATAATCCTCAATGTTGTGCTGTTGTTCAATTTAGGTGTTGGTGGTAAAGGTGAGGAAGGGGAACTGGGCCCCTGAGCTAGGAGGGGGGGTTTATATACCCTGACCTCAACTCCTTCCTTCCTTAGAAGGGTATAATCTGAAACAAGGGGCTGATACCTTTGGATATATGTTTATATTGTGTTGAGTGTTTCACTTGCTGTATTAATGTTTACTCTTCATGGCTCTTGACATTGAGCCTTAGGTGTGGCTCAACTGTTACACTACTTATTACATATGTAATACATATGTCACATTATGTTCCTACATATGTATAATACTTGTTACACCTTTAATACATGTGTTACACTATGTATTACACCAATTCATCTTGGTCAATACACATGTATTTGTCTTGTGAAAGCCTGTGGGACTGCTCAGCAGTTCTCAGGGCTGTCACCTGAACTGAAGACTGATGCAAAGAGGTCAGCCACAGGGTCTAGCTGATCTTTTATCAGAGCTTGGGGTAAGGATGAAGATAAAGGAGAAAAGATGGAGAAAGAAACTCTAAGATCAATCCATACAAGCATGTGAGTGGAAGCAACTACATTACAGTACAGGTCTATGACATGCTGTCATGTGCTCCTACTCAGCCAATGTTGCTGGTGTAACATTATTACAACAGAAAAAAGATGTCATCTCTCTTTGTTTTGTCTTAAATGTTTCCTGTCTCTATTTTTTTTTCTGACTCCCTGTCACCATGCTTATGGCAGGAATTTGCTGTACATGAGGTGTCTGATCCATAACAAAAAAACGCATGAAGCTGGTGGTACTTTTAGAATAAGAAGGTAATGCTTTTGTAACCAATTGGTGATGTGACTCAATGAAAGGAAGGGGAGATAAAGATATAAATTTGGCTAGTTTACAAAGGTAAGTAGCAAGATATCTCATTGTATGAAGAGGCCAAATTTTTTTAGTCTTTTTTGGGTGGGATAGGGGGTATGGTGAATATCATAGCCCCTTTTCAAGAAATCTTGTTAACATATAATTGGAATTTAGCTTTGAAACTGAACTCCCAAAGTCCACTGCTTGATTCCATTTGTTAAAATCTTTGTTGTGGAGTGAAAAGCCTAACCTACAACCAGATACATATGAGCTGCTGGAGGGGTTTCAATGTAAAATGAACCACTTCCCTTGCAATATAGAGATTTATCCACCACATCTTCCTTCAACTCCATAGAGCAATGTATATTTGGCTCATAACCATCTTAGACTTTTGCCAGGCCCTCAGAGCCCATTTTCCACTTCTGATTATATGATTGAACCTTGAATGTAAAATTTTGAAATTCAAATCCAAGAAATCAGTACATCTGAAGTTTCAATTATCAAGTATCCCTAGATGAAAATTTTGGTGATCAAGCTTGCAATCAATTTAGACCAAATGTCTGTTGTATGAATTGTTTTGACTCACAAAAATTCTCATCCAATGCATCTACACTTTTGATCAATGGGTAATGGGATGGGTAAGCATGTTTTAGTGTGACATGTAAATAATACAAAGGGATACATTGTCAGGGGTTAGCTCCTTTGAGGCTAACCTCCAGACTACAATCTAAGGAGAAAGGCCCAATAAAGGGTTCCCCTTTGAACAACTAAACTCTACTAGCACTGCCAAGATATTTGTATCGGATGGGCCTATCCGATGTTCTATCACCCTGAGATATGCGATGCAGTGTCAGTAGGATTAGGTGCGATGGAATTACACTGCAATATGGCATC
>MU167306.1:69674-95319 GCA_015951145.1 Cronartium quercuum f. sp. fusiforme G11
GGCGGATCGACAGGTGAGACCTCATGATCTTTGTTTGGAGACAACAGATCACGAGGGCAAGATATTGAGATCAGCCAAACTGTAATGATTGCTCATTACAAAAACATTCTGAAAAACTCAATAGACAAAAATCTTTATATTGCAATTTACAGGTGACTCTCCTGCACGACAATCGGCCTGCATAACCCATAACCCCCCTGAAAAATTGGATTATTATTTTTGAAAACTGCAAGCGTTTCGAGAATAGTAATATATATTACTTATTTTTTTATTTTTATTTTTTAATGAAATGAAGTAGTACAATAAACAATTAGTTGAACTTGAACAAAAATTAAAAATATAAACCATTTTTTATCTTATTAAATCCCCTCTCTTCATTTTTTCATTTTTTTTTTCTTTTTAAAAAAAATTCCCTTTTGTCTCTCTCTCTCTCTCTCTCTTTCAGTTTTATATTTTATTTATTTATTTTTATATTCAAACCCAAAATAATACAAATCCAATTTAATAAAAAAAAAAAAAAATTTACTTATCTCTTTTCTTACCATGTACTTGAAAAAAAAAAAAAGAATCTCCAATCACACACACAAAGGAGAGAGAGGAAAAAAAAGGAGGGGAATAGAGAGAGAGAGAGAAAGAGATGAACACGAATATATTTTTATAAAAGAAAACATATATATATATATATATGAACTAGATATATGGTAATAATAATAATTATTATAAGAAAAAAAAATGCTTTTTCACCTATCACGTTCTCTTTCTCTTTCTCTTTCTCTATTATTATCTCTTTCTCTTTCTCTTTCTCTTTCTCTTTCTCTATTATTATCTCTTTCTCTTTCCCTTTCTCTACTATCTCTAATTCCTCTATTCCAATATTGTCCATTAGAACTTCCTCCTCTAATTTTGTTTCTACCTACACTACCTAATCCTATCCCTGTTGTTGTTGTACTCGTATGATGATGATGATCACTTCTACTTGCCATAGCAGCTGGACCTCTTGGAATACCTAAAAAGAAAAAGAAAATAACTCATCAACAAAAGCGATACCTAAAATCAATTGAATACAAAAAACAAACACTTTACCTTCATATCTAACTCTCTCATTCCTACTAGTACTACTACCACCACTACCACTACTTATCACTCTAGGTCCGATAGGTAAAGAAGGTGGACCAGGTCCAGATGTTCCAATAATTGGACCTGACCCTATTGTTGTGGTTGTTGTTGTTGTCACTCGATGATGATGATCTGTTGTTCCACTTGTAATATCACTATTACCACCACCACCTCTTCGATGAGGCGGTAAGTGAGATGATGGTCTGATAGGGATACCACTCTCAGTTGGTGTAGGGCCAGAAGATGTAATTACATTTCGATCACCTGACCTACCAGGTGGAGGCCAGGATGCTCGAAGAGCAGTAGAAGATGTTGAATTAGTTACTGAGTTTCCATTAGATGGTACTTGAAGTGCTCGTGGTCCTCTAGGTGGTGGTGCGAGCCAACCTGATCTCGGACTAGGTGCTCGTTCAGGTGGATGATGACGATGTGATGATAGATGATTATGAGATGTAGGAGAAGGAGAAGCGGATGGGCGAGGAAGGGAATGATGATGAAGGTTTGGTGACCTCGATTGACGAAAGACATTATTAGAATCTCTTCCCGTCTGTGAGCTTGTACCTGAGTTTGACATCGGTGAGCGTGATCCAATTCGATGATCACTCGGTCCATCACGAGTGGATAATTCGACAACAACATTGCTCACAGCAGTCGAGCGATGATGAAGTACCGAAGTCGGATAGACAGGTCGAGGTAGTCCTGAGGGACCACCGACTCGAGCCGGTTGGTTTGGTAAACCTTTGGGCCAGTAATTCATCTTTGGTCCCAGCGTTAAAGGCAGGTTTGAGGGGTTGGGTTTAGGTGAAGGTCCATTAAACGCTCGGGGTGCTGTAGGCACCAATCGTTCTTCTCGTTCCATACTCCGTCTCAACTCTCCTTCGTCTGACGCTTCACGAGGCGGAAGCACAGCGGGCGAGGATGTAAAAGAACGTAGCGGAGGGATTGACTGGTTCACTATCATATCCGAAGGTTCTGCATCAGGTGGTGGTGAGGCCGGATAAGGTTCGAGCGGCGTGCGACTACGAGAGCGTCGAAATGGTGATGAAGATACCTCCGCCCTCACCTTCTCGTCGCGTGTTGAGCCATGATCACTAGGCTGAGGTGATGAGAACGCGTTAGGTGAGCGTGGTGAGCCGCTGGCGCCCATGAGGAGTGAAGGCGAGAAAGGAGGAAAATAGATTGGATTCGGATTCGTTCGTTCCTCCGATCTCGGTAAAGACGCCCGATCTTCGAACGCGGGTGTGAGTTTACTGACATGAGACCCTTCTTCCTCACGCCCGCTATCGGCCATACCAGCAGAATTAGATGCCGTAGGGGAAATCCTTCGCCTGAGATCGTGTTGATGTTCATCAAGACGATGGTTGGTCATCACCTCAGACTCTTCTAGACTCTCAATCGCAGGAGTTTTCAATTCCAAAGATGCTGAGACTTCTATCGAATTTCGAGCAGGTGATCGGTGCTCTAGAATCATCGAGCTTTGCGATAGGGTCTCCTCTTTGATCAATTCCACCGCCGGCTTTTCAGGGACTGACGAGCTCTCGGAGACCGATGGACGAGATTCAGCAAGCCGTTTTCGGTAAGCAGCAAGGGAGAGACGAGATCGAGCAGGCTCGGGAGGAGGATCTGGCTCGTTCTTGAGCTCTGGCTTTATCTCTTCTGTACTCGTTGTTCCAATCTTTTGCTCAGACTGCGGAGCCTGGTCCTCGAGTGGGGTCGGAACCGGTTCAGAAGAATCTCTCAGTTGGCGAGAATCAGCCGAGTGCTCGACAGCCTGTTGGGTCACATCCAAAGATTCAGTCGTTAACGAGTTAAGTGGCTGAGGGGAATCAGATTGAACCTAAGGATAAGGGCAAACAAGCAATCAGTGATATACTCAATCCCCATGCGTGACCGATCGGACTTTATCTTATTACACACCTTCATCTCAACTTCCATTTCGCGCGTCGAATGAGTTGGTGAAGCGTGTGAAAGAGGATCACCGACCGATTCTCCTCTATTACTAACTACTTCCGAAATCTGACCAGGCTCTTCTTCCTCATCCTCTTCCATCGACATATTCTGAATTGACATCCCATCCAAATCTTCTTCTTCCAAAGTTTGAGTTGGTTCAGTAATTTCATTTTCACTACTTACCTTCTTGTTCATCAAACCTTGTGAAGGTGGCTGAGAAGCAGTCAAGACATTAGGGCTTTCGCATACCATATCTAAGAAAGGAAATAAAATCACAATCACAATCAGTCAATCTCAATTCACTAGATTCTATCAAAAAGAAAGTTGAAATTAACCTCGATCCTCTTCCACCTTTTCCACTATCTCACCTGAACGCACCGAGTCAACAGACATCAGTCCGGCGATCGCCTCCCCTTTACTCCCTTCTCCTTCTTCCTCTCTCACTAACGTCTCCTTCTCCTCTTTCTTTAATACAGATGCTACTAACTCAAGCTTTCGTGGAGAGAGTGGCAATAATGGCAAACTAGTTTGATTCGATGGTAAGAGTGGTGGAAGGACAGGAATGATTGAAGGAGGTGGTTGTTTACGTGTCATCTCCGAATTTGATTTCGGTAGCGGTAATGGTGAAATGAATCGTAAAACTGGACTTGAGGCTGTACTCACTGGGTCTTGAACTTTTCGTGACCGATAATCTTTTAAGCTGATTCGCTTCGGCGTAGGCTTCATTGAATCTGTCACCGCTGCTGGTAGCGGCTGGGGTATCGCAGGTTCTTCTTCGATCACAGGGGCGCTAACAGTAAGCGGAGTAACATCTTCAGGAATTGTTGACTTGGGTTCTGTGGAGCACACTCTAATCAGGTCAGTATCAATCCCAACAAGGCTGGAAAAACGTCCAAAAAAAAAAAAAAAAAAAAAAAACACTTACCAGGAAGAGACGAAGGTTCGGGTACCTCAGTAGGTAAATGAATGGGCTCGTTATCAGAAACCTGATGAGTATCATCCTCCTCCTCCCTAACCGGTTCATCTGGTACTCGAATACTTGAACCTGAACCTGAAGCACAAGGTGAATTAATTCCAGGATCACCAGATTTAAATGTAGAAGCAGGTGGAGTACTCCTAAGTTCAGTCATAGGGGAAGAAGCAGGTAAAGAAGGTGGTGTAGGTGAAATTCTAAGTCTACTTAATTCTTGACTATAATTTAATTCACTTTTCTTTTCAGATTCAATAGGTGATGATGATTGAATTATAAATTTTTTATGTTTATTGGTCACTTTTTCATTTGATTTACTTGAACTACTTTGTTTGATTTCACTTTCACCATCTGAATTTGGTTTTTTACGTCTAATTATTGGTTTTGTTGATGGACCTGCAACGTTACTTCCAGAATTCTTTAAAGATTTCACTGAATTCACCTTATCACGTCCTATCGTCCTAGGTGAATCTTCTCGAATTTCACTCAAAGGTGAGTGTGATTCACTAGCTCTAGCACGTACCGCTTCCGCAGCCACTCGAGTTGTTTTGAGTACCGCTTTAGCTTTAGGTCGTTTCCTATTCCCAGCATATCTGGTTTGGTTTGCCTCATCACTCGATTCTAATGCAATCGTTGAGGCATCCGAGTCGAGACACTCTTCTTCAGATTCATCCTCCACCAGCGGAGGTGGAGCCGCAGATTGTGCCGATTCAAACTCATCTTCGGCTTCAAGTTTCAAACGTTCCTCTGACTGAACAACTGTTCCAGCAGGCGAATGAGCGATAGGATCAGCTGTAACCTGGCCTTGAGCTTCTTCGTCTACATCCATCCTCTCATCCTGTTGAACTGGCGGTGTTGGCGGTGATCGAGCGGGAGATATCATTGGAGATGCTGTTCGGGGCCTGACTGAGAACGGTTTCTGGTCCTTTTCAACTTCTTCAATCCTCAATTCGTTCTCAGAGGCGCTCAGAGGTGGTAAAGCAGCTGGCGTGTCAACCGCAAATCTAACTTCCTCGCGGCGATCAGGCGTCGGGACTCGTGATTGGATCGTAAGTGACGCGTCCACTTGAAAACCATTCTCTACTATCAAATCTCCGACTGCCCTAGTAGATTGGTCGGAATTCCGATTTTCAATCTCACTTCCTACTTCTGGGTTCATTGATCGAAGGTCTTCTCCATGATCAATTTTTATATTCGACACGAGTTCGGGCTCTGTCTCGTCAAGCCGATCGACCATCATCACATCTTGTTCCTGAACTTGTTCTTGAGGCTTTTCAGGAACATAGTTGGCCAAGGTGTCCGGAATCTCCTGCGGTTCCACTGATTTCGATTCATCTTCAACCTCCTGATCATGGACTGGAGCTGTAGGCACCGAGGCACCTGGATCCATTCGAGCTTCGTCTGAAAAAATAGACTCTTCGAGTTTAATCTCAGACTTTCGCCCGCTCGACTTTGATTCTGGTGGAAGTGCTGGTGGAGAGGGTGCAATGATGTCTGTGACCGGCTTGGGACCAATCGGTTGGGGAGCAATTACTGGCTCAGGCTCAATCTCCGGCTCCGGTTCTGGACGTGAAACTGTTGGCCTAGGTTCTTCGACTGTCAGTCGGCTGGGCTGAGGCTGAGGTTGAGGATGTGGTTGGTCACTCGATTCGCTAATCCTTCTTACTTTATTCGAAATAGTTGTAGAGTTAATCATACTCCCACTCCGAGCTCTCTTATTTCTATCATCTAATACACTTGATCCATCGAAATTCCACCAATCTCTTTTAATTCCAAGTAAAGGACCTAAATCAATTTTATGTTTTTTGATTCGATTTGAATTATTATTATGATTATTATGATTATTATTGATATTCGAATGATTCCTTTTATTATTTGAATTGGAAATTATATTATTAGGTTGTTCAATGAAATTTAATAAAACTTTTTTTAATTTTTCATTTATCAAGTTTTCTTCCTCTTCTTCTTTTTCTTTATCATTTGATTTTTTTGGAAATGGTGGTTTACCTGCACTTAAACATCCTATCTTCCACATTAAATTTAATCCACAACTTTTCTTTTTTTCACATCCACATGAACTTGTTAATCCAAATAAAGTTAAAGCGCAAGCAGCCATTTTAGAACTTAACATTGATGCTGAACACTTTAATATATTTGATTGTTGTTGTTGTTGTTGTGAAGCTTGAAGTAGTAAACGAGGAAGTAAGTGAATAGCATGTTGATCATCCCAATCCCATGGTAATACAATTTCTTCTCTTCTCGAAATATCTGAGGCAGCAAAGACACCAAATGACACGTCCCATGGTAAATGAAGGTCTCGATCTGTATTTCAATTTTTTTTTTTTTTTTTAAAAAAAAAAAAAAAAAAAAAAAAAAAAAAAAAAAAAAAAATCAGACTTGATATACGACTCCCAAAACTTTGACTTCACTTACCTAGTACTTCTGGTACCAAGTCACGCCCTTCCTCTAATTCCTTGGCCTTTTCAATCACTCGATCAGGCTCACGTGAACTAAATTGATTCTGTTGATCACCTAAATCCATTAAAGTTACTGATCCCTTTCCTTGACCGCTACTAACAGGTCTTGATTGTGATTTTGATGAAACTGAGACATGTGGACTAATTATGACATTAATAAAAGCGTTGGGATGACAACCACTTCTAATAAATCTCATCTCATTACCAAATATTCTACTATCAATCACTAATCCATCTAAATGTTTATTACCAGCTAATTTAGTCGATTTAAAGACTTTTACAAAAGGTTTATTACATCCTAATCTATCATATTGATTTATAATATCAGATTTATATTTTTTTAAACTCATGATTGTACCTTTCAAGATGCCAATTAAACTTCCTTTTAGAATTGGTTGAGATGTAAAAACTCCATGACTAATCAACCTTGGTAATGATGAAGCATTAGTTGAAGTAGTAGCTATATGAGGTGCAAAAGTGGGACAGAATGGATTTGTAGCGAATGTAGGAGTAAAATTAATAGATGAAGCTGGTATAGGCTTTATCGTCAACTTACTCCCTCCATTACCATTACTACCACTACCAGTGGTATTAGTGTTAGTAGTAGTGATAGTAGTAGTAGGTAGTGAGCGCATAGTAGCAGGCGTGAAATCAGCTTGACCAAAGATTTCTACGTGATTAAGACGTGAACCAGATCTCGTATTTGTCGAGTCTGCCGATTTTGGGCCAGTTGTCAATACGGCAAGCATAGGTGGTGGCGGATAGAGTTCGGAAGGTGTTGCACTTGACGGTCGACTGGCCTCAGTTGATTCAATCATCAAACGTCCAGTCATAAGTTCAGGAAGTAAAGTGTGATGAGATGCCATATAAGTAGTAGTTAGTTGTTCGACCATCATCTTCACGTCCTGATCAACATAACGATCTTTACTAGTCGGCGTAAATTCATGTCTCCAACTCTCGTATCGCTCATCACTATCGGTCTGAGTAGTAGAAGATAAAATTGCTACTAATCCTTCTTGATCGACACCAGCATTTGAGATCAGGATAGGCTCGAGAGCAGCCTTAGAAGAGACATGTGGCTTGGATTGAGATGATTTGGTATACCTTCGTCCGGTTGCTTTACGAGGGACTGGGGCGATCGCCGTCACTACTTCTGTTGGTTGGTGAAGACCGGAGAGACCTAGGACATTCTCAGCCGTTGGGTCGATCCCAGAGACCATCGAACCAGCCTGAGAAGGCAGTGCCGGGATAGAGAATCGTTTCTGAGTCTTACGCGCCGTACTTGTAGTTAATTTCTCATGATCTTCAACTGGATGTAAGTCTTTAGACTTATTCTTTGCGCTCGAATTCGGACCTGTCGGTTTGTTGACGGTTGACCGACCTGTATTTCGGGCGTTGATGATCCCAGACTCGATCGTCATTTCTTCAGGTTCATCCGAGATCGGGGCGCGAGAGAGCCCGTTCGGGGGTAGGTCGTCGACCATGGTAGTCTGTGAACCTTGTGAACGTAGCTCCAACAGTCTAGCGCGTTGAATGGCTTCTGCACGTGGTACCATCTCGGCCATCTGTTTCCTTCGATCTAGTGAAAGCTCGCACTGATCACAAAAATAATGCTCTGGGGCCTGAAAAAAAAAAAAAAAAAAAAAAAAAAAAAAAAAAAAAAAAAAAAAACAAGGGGGAGGATGGGGACAGGGATAGATCAAAAAAACAGATAGATTAGCGAGGGAGAGAGAGAGGTTCATGACTACTTACGTGTTCATTCGAGGGTATGCCTACACAAATTCCATGTTGCCATACCTCACAAGTCTCACACTGGATACTGAAACCGTCATCCAAAGTTAATGAACAGATACACCTGATGACCCCATCATCCGTGCCTCCGTTAACTGATCGAGAGTTTTCTCGATCGTCTTCATCTTGTTCCACCTCCACCCGTACCACCACTTCTTCATCTTCCACATCGTCCAATTTTTTTCGTGACGAGGAAGGTAGAGGACCTAGAGGACGAAGGAGATCTGGCCGAGGCTGCTCGATTGTCCGTTTGCCGACAGACTTCTTCTGTCTAGAAGACGGACGAGGAGGAGGAAGTATCGGGACGGGTACGGTTGGCAGAGTTGAGACTGTTCTCAGTCGCTTAGTGGTCTCTGCGGGGATTGAAGATGAGTATAGTGATGGTTGGGACGAATTAAAGTGACGCGGATCGAGGTCTGAGGAAATGTGAGGGTGATGAGGACCACTGAGATGAAGATTTGAAGATTGTGTTGGAGGGAACATCAACGTAGACTTTTGAGGATGATGTTCTGAGACCCGAGGTGGGTTTGAGGATGGACCAGGATTTTGAAGATGATGATCGCAAATCTGAACTGGTGGTGATGACCGCCGCTCCGGTTGAAGATTGGAAAGTGCTACAGAGGTGTGAATGAGGAAAGATTGTAAGAAAAGAAAGAAAGAAGAAGGGAATGAGAATGTTTAAAACTTACTTTGTGGTGAGTCCGGGTGAGGGTGACCGATCCGACGAGCTGATTGTTGAGGTTGAGATTGAGATTGAGAGTAAGGTGGCAAATCGATTTGAGAACGATCAGACGAGTGGCGATGAGGGATTGGTTCATGCTTTCTAGTGTTTAAATCTGATCCTGTTTGTGCAAATTCACGTCGAGTAGCGTGAGGAGACTCGGATGCAGCCATTCTAACTCGAGGTGAATGAAATTGTGGTGGAGTTGGCCTAGTTGGGTGATCGATTGATTTCTGATGTGTGAATGTACTGGAGCGTGTGCCGGGATCAGGAGTTGAAGCGGTCGAACGTTCCTTTGGACGATTGCTAGCTTGCTTACGTTCCTGCTGAGCTTCAAATGTCTGTTGAAGTTGAGCCTGATGGCGAAGTGCATCGGCATGAGACTGAAATGCAAGTTGCTTGTGAGAGCTCGATTGTGGTTGTTGGTGGTCAGATGAAGGCTGAGTGGGAGAGTGCATAGGTTGAGAAGGTCGTGATCGGGTTTCGGATGGAGACTTGCTGAGGTGTGAAAGATGAGCTTGCTCAAACTGGATCCGATGTGAATCTTGCTGATGTTGATAGTGTAACTGAAGCTGATGACGTTGATGTGATGATGAACTGTAGACTGGTGCGGAATGGATCGGGTGAGAGGGTTGAACGGGTGTGGTAGAGTGTGAATGGTTAGATGAGGGATGATGAGGTTGAGAGCGAGATTGATGACGGAGTGCATCTGCTTCTCTGATTTCGCGTTGAAGGGTGAGTTCCTGATCGTGAAGGTGATGTAGCCTGAGTGTCTCTTGATGATGATGATGTTGTTGTTGTTGTTGTTGTTGTGAGTCTCGTTGACGAAAATGAGGATGATTGAGTGGTGAAGATGATGAGTGAGTTGATTGTGAAAGGTCTTGATCGTAGAGAGCGCTTTTACGTTCTGAACCGGTTTGATTTGTTGAGTTGATAAACAGTTGATGAGTGGTAGATCGATGAGGGTGTTGATGAGGATAATAAGGAGACATTTGTTGAGATGGATCAGAAGGTGATGGATGATGGTGATGGTGATTTTGATGATGATGATGATGATGATGATGATGATTTAAATGAACGATTTGTGAATGATGATATAAATCTGTTGAATGGATTGGTGATACGCGCCTTGGTTCAGGATGATGTAAATGATGGTTAAGGATGTGTTGTTGTTGTTGTTGATGATGATGATGATAATTTAATCTTGGTGATGGGTGATGAGATTTGAATTCTTCTTCTTCTTCTTGTTCTTCTTCTTGATTTTTTATTGAAACATTTCTCAAGATTGAATGATCTCGATCGGTCATGATGTGAGAAATGAGAAGTGAAAAGTGAAAAGTGAGAAATGAGAAATGAGAAATGAGAAATGAGACGATTGATTAAATTAAATTAAATTAAATTAAATTAATTCAAACCAAAAACATGAATGGTCAATTTCAGATAGAGCAAGAACCCTAACCACCATCACATCACATCACATCACATCACAATTTTGTACACTCTCTCAATCAAAATCAAAATCAATATCATGCATTAACTCAGTCAACCTTAATTTTTCAATTCGCACCGAAATCGTAACCAAAACATGTTCATCAAACAGCACTCAAATTCCATCAGTTCCTAATAACAATAATAAAAAACATCAGGCACTTTTCTTTTCTTTTTTTCTGATTCAGACCACAATTGGTGTGCCTCTCCCTCTCAATGTCAGTATCAGATTGGATAGATTGACAAGTCTATGCGAAACAAAGATAAAATGTTCAGTGGTTCATAATCAAATCAGGAAATCAAGCGATGAACGTCTAAATCAATCATCGCTATTTTTAAGGGGCAGTAGAACAGGAAACATCAACAAAAAAAAAAAAAAATGTAAATAAAATAAGGAACCAGATCTATTCAACAAATGTGTCCCTTTCAAACTCGCATCTAAACTAATTTCAAGTCTCATAAAAAAAGCTTATAAAAGAATAAAAAATAAAACCTCATCCAAGCTTTCCTCATTTCTTTCCCTCCTTTCCGTATTCTAATTCGTCTCTCTCTTATTTTTTATTTTCATCATCCTTTAATCCCTCAACTTCAGTCAGTCCTCTTCTGTCATCCCTTTGTGTCATCATCCGTCTAATTTCATCAAGTCATCCAATCACACCCTTGAACAATTTTCATCGTCTACTTTTTTTTAAAATCGTTCTGCTTGGACAATCACATTCATTCTTGTACTTTACCTACTTTTAATTTGACAAACATGCAGTATACCTTTGTTAAATCATCTTTGATCGCTTTCACCCTCGCTCAATGGTCTCAAACCGCTAAAGCCTGTGAAGGTTAGTCCACTTTGACTCATTTAATCCATCAGTCTTTTATTTATTTATTTATTTGAATATCCTCATTTATTTATTGCGCTCACAATCAAATTCAATTTCCTCCATTTTCCTCAATAGGCCCTTGTATCACTGATACCACTAATGCTTTCATTGGCAATTACTCAAAATATCATATCAATCCAATCTTTAATACTTTATCAGAGATGATTCATTCCAAAATTTTGTCTGATCATTCAATCACTAAAGTTCGTGCGCTCGTCGTGGACCCTATCAATTCTCATTGGCATCATACAATTTATAATCAGACTGAGAAAGCAATCTTTCCTGAATATTTTCATGGTAAATGTCAACGAGTTATCGATGGTGTTTATAAAGATCCAGAAGGTTGTCCTAACCCGGATTGTCCGGTGTAAGTCTTTTTTTTCTTTTTTTTCCCATCTCCAATTCCATCCTTCTTTCGAGCGTTCCCGGTTCCTTTATATATATCTATATATATCAACTTGTCTTGTCTTTAGGGTTTGTGGTACACCGGGATCGATGGTTCATTTTTATGACGTACGTTCAATTTTTTTTTCTTCTTCAATCAAATAATCTTGGATCTTGACCTTTTTTTTTTTTTTTCATATATCTATTCTTAGAAATTGGTCTCTATTGTCTTTAACGTCATGCAAAAATCTTTGCACACTTCTCTACCCACCACCGGATCAGCTTATGATCAACTCGAGCAGGCTGTCATCTCACTTGCTGCCACAAACAGTCGTCGTTCGTCCTTACATGCTCGAGGAAATAATATGGATCCCAAGATCTTGCCTGAGCTTCCGGTACAAGTTCTTAATCAAATGTCGGAACAAGATTCATGGTTGTCACCTCACAAGCCACATGCGCTTTCAACCATTCCCTTGAACTCTTCAGGTGGAAAGATGAATAGCGTGCCTTTGGATACTAAACCTGTCCTTTCGACTTTTGATAAACGCTCTTCGCTACCTCTCCAGCTCGCTAGTCTTCCGCTCAATCCGACAAGCTTCCTTTCAAGCCCTCCCAACCCAGGTGGCCTTCCTGGTACCGTAAGCTTGCCCGCCGTCGGAAGCCTTCCAGTTGATCCCACTAGTCTCGTTGGTCGTAGCACTCTTCTAAATGATCCAACCACCCTTCTTTCAACTCTCCCCAACGCTGGAAATCTTCCTGGCCCAAGTTCCCTTCCGGTCAACCCCACTAGTCTTCTCGGCCGAAGATCTCTTCTAATCGATCCCAACACCTTTCTCCCAAGCATCCCTCGAGCAGATGGCCTCCATGGCCCAGGTTCCCTTCCGGTAGACCCCACCAGTCTCCTTACTCGAAGCACTCTTCCGATGGATCCGACAAGCATACTTCCCAGCGCAGGTTTCCTTCCGGTCGATCGTATTAGGCTCCTCAGCAAAAGTACTCTTCCTGTTGACCCAAGCCACGCCTTTGATTCTGCTGGTCTTCCACTGAAACCTATGAACACCATTGAGAAGAACGAGATGCCAGAAGGCCTTCAATCAGCGACTGGTCAGAGAAAGTTACCAGTGGACCCAACTCAAATGCTTTCGATGAAAGATCTTCCTGTCGTCCCCACTCGAACCCTACCCCGACGCAGTCTTCCTCTCGACCCCAGCATGCTCAACAGCCTTCCGGTTCAAAGTCTTCCTATTCCCAACAAGTCTGCTGGGCTTCCGGTAGCTCCCGCTGAGGACGCTAATCCTGAACAGCTACTCGCGAAGGTAGACAAGCTCAAGCATCAGAACCTAACCCAGCTTCCGTCCTCGCGCTTCCTCAAGAATGTCGACCAGCGTGAAACCGAGCTGCCGAAGGAAGCCGTCAACAAGGTCTTGGCCGCCCGAAGCGCATCTTCCTCCACCCAACGGTTCCGCTTCCGACGTGTCTTGCGCCCGAGCCTCATCGGTGACGATGAGAAGCGCGAAGATGATGAGACGGCTAAGGATGGTGAGGATCATACCGAACACGATGGTGATGATCGAACAGCACTAGCTGATGGGTCTTTGCGAAACGGTTCTACGGACGATGATGCGGATGATTCTGAGGATGAGCCTATCACCGACAAAGACTCTACCCAACCAGCACCTCAACGTTTACATCCAAGACAGCAGGTACCTGACCTTTTGCTTCTTCCCAAGTTGGCTATTCTTGAAAGCTCGGTCCTTGTGACTCCAGATGCTGGCTTATTACCCCTGCTCACCAAACGTCGATTACCTCGTATGTCAGACCAAGAGATTAGTCAAAACTTGAAGCAAATCATTGAGAGTTGTAAACAACAATTTAAAGATGGATGTGGAAAAAATTTTGAGAATTGTAAATGGGAAAAGGATATGAAGGTAAGCTTTTTTTTCTTTGTTTTTTCTAAAGTCATTTACTTACGCATCATTTCTTTTTTTTTATTATTCTATATATATATATATTTGGTAGTCATTTATCCTTAGCTTTCCTTAATTTTGGATTTGAATATATATATATATATATATATATATTTTCATTTCCCAGTTTTTTTTTTTTTTTTTTTTTTTTTTAAAAAAAAATAAAATAAAATAAAATAAAAAAAACTTATTTTAATGATTTTGGAATATATATATATATATATAACCAAACCTTTTACAATGGTTCTTAATTTTTAACTCTTTTTTATTTTATTTTATTTTTTTACTTGACAGTTATCTTTTACTCTTTTTTTTTTAAAAAAAAAAAAAAAAAAAAAAAAAAAAACCCAACTTTGGTGGGTTTTGGTATTCAGTTTTAACGTCGAACAAGTGCCTTCAATTGAATGTTTGAAAAATATTTCAAGATCTGATACGTTAAAACTCCTCTCAAGTTGTGTGAATAGAATGATGATGATGATCATCATCATCATTATCTTGAACCCTAAATCTCGAATTCATTAAAGAATTATAGGTAGGATCACATGCTAATCACTACTAGCACAATAGGTATTAAAGATATTATTTTTCAAAAGGGGGTACCTGACAATTTCTTATTATAATTGAAACAGCATGAGATTGATTGATTATTTTGTTTGTTTTTTGGTAAAGTTTTGGGTCCTTTTTTTTTTCAGAAAAAGATTGCGAGAAATAAAAACAGAGGCGCTCTTAAGAAGCTTTGGAATAGTTTATAATTTCAATTGGGTTTTTTTTTTTTTTGTATGAGATTCTTTTTGATCAAATTGAATAGTTGACATGTTGTATTATTAATCATTAATAAGATATAAATGCTTTGAGACGTTGTGAGAACTTGTGGGACCTTATTCTACCTTCTTCAAACCTACAGAATGATCTTATGCGTACACACTGCTGATCTTTTCAGAGAGCCAAGTCATAACTTAATTTGGTCGGGTTCGAATGTAAACAGTGAGCTATTTGCCAAAGCGTGATAAGCCTTTAATAACCCTCTCGACCCTTCTACAGGTCAAGCTGATCCGACGCTCACGTTCGAGTTGAGGATCAATCGATTGAGATAGTATCATATGTAGATCAGAGTTCGGGTCCCAGTTGAGAGTTTGGCAGAGGTCTTTGTTCAATCGGTCGACGCGTCTGTTGGGGATCGCGTGGAGGAGGTCAGTGTAACATCGAGAGCGAATGATAATCAGTGATCTTCGAGGGACGAAGAGGGAGAAGATTGGATCTGGTGAAATTGGACGACCGGTAGCGGTGGGACTGGTGGTATTGACGGGGGATGTTGATTCTTGAGAGGGAGGATGTATGACCAAGGTAGGAATTTTAGTTGAAAGGGTTTCAGGAAATGATGGTGAGATGGAATGATCGTCAATGTAAGAATAAAAGTCGTAAGTCGTATGAGCATCTAGAGACAAAGTGGCAACAGTCGGAAAGTATGCTGGCCCGCTAACCCAAGAAAAGTTTAAATTAAAAGTGTTGGGTTAGTATCACCCTCTCAAAAAGTTTCACAGATCCATCACTTACTCCTGATGAGGAAGGATGCCATCACCTGGCAAATACTCGTTTACTAGACAATGATTAGGTTCAATAAACGGATCCTGCTTTGAACTTGAATCGGAAAAGATGCCCAATCGCGAAATTCTCTGAAAGACGTTAGGCCACTCATGATTCACAAATCCGGGTAGATCTCGAGGAATTAAGCTTCCTTTTGCAGTCAAGGTGCCACCCCAATACATTGATCTACATCGAGGGTCATGCAAATGGATCCGATCGGGTAACATATGCCATCAACACCTTGGGTCAGCTTTTGGTCCCAAGCACTGGTTGTACTGCTAAGATAGGTTAGTGATGGTATATGGAACGGACCGTCTATGTTTGATGTGCTGCCAACCACCTGCGCGGATAGAGATGGAATTACCGGGCTCGATGACCATATTGGAGTTGCCGACTTGATCTGTCTATGGCAAAGGTTTCGAAGAGATCGGAAGCCATGATCAGCAGACCGTTGACTGAGTTGTGGTGTGATGCATATGTATCACAACCTTTCTTCTCCGTGGAATCGTTTGAATGAGGCTTATGACCTTTGGGTGGACATCAGCGGAACTGGATAGAATTGGTAAAACAAACCTTTTGGGAGAGATAACTCTCTTCTGCTCGAGTGATGAAATCGGGAATCAGAAAGATTTCAGGAATGGGTACGGCCAGACGGTAAGGGTCGAGGAAGTCTTGAGACATGGTGATGGTTGTCTGAGTTTTAATAAAATAAAATAAAATAAAATAAAATGATGAAAGTGAAAGTCTAAAGTCCGAGGTGTTGGTTGTCAATTTACCACATTCACACATCGATCAAGCCAACCGAAATAGACTACCCGATCAGTTTCGAGTTCACTTCAGGTTGGTCTAAGGTTCTATCCTGCCAAGTCTTGGTTTGTTCACTCTACAAAATCTTCTTCACATTGCCCATCTTGAGTTTTTTTTTTTCCTTTTTATCTTCTTCTCAGAGCTCACGCCCCATCTGGCTTATCACTCTTGGTCTGATGACTATACAACTAGTGATGCAAAGCGATTATAGTTGAAAGGCAAAAAGAAAAAGCTTCGACCACCCCAGGACTCGAACCTGGAATCTCCTGCTTACAGCCACCCTAATCGTAGGCAGGCGCCTTAACCATTGGGCCAGGCAGCCATAGAAGGCTGGGAAAATTGTTAAATTGATTCCCAGAAGAAAACTCCCTCTGAAACAGTATGATCGATGGAGATTTTTTATTTCCTTTGATTGAGTATTATAAAGTCATGTTGTCTAGGAACTCAAGCTTTGAAAATTACAAAAAAAAAAAAAAAAAAAACATGTTGATTAATGAGTTTAAAATCAATAGGGGGTTCTCAAATACAAACCGAGTTGCCAAAAAAAAAGAAAAAAAGAAAAAAAAACCTTATAGTACACCTACTTTCCTTTCTTTGCGTGGTAAACCTTGAATAATTATGAAATATTTTATCAAAAGTTTCTTGTCAAAATTTCAACTGAGTTGACTTAGGTTTTTATAATTAACATTTTTTTATTTTTATTTTTATTTTTTTTTTTTTTGATAAGCCAATTATATTTCAGACTTGCTAATGATCACAATCAATTTATAAGTAATATTGACAAATTCCATCTCAGGTACACTTATATTAGTCCTTTTTTTTTGTGTGAATCTATACATTTGAGAGATACTTACTTGAATGTCTGAATATTAAAACTGTAAAGTACAAAGAAGGTGAAAGTATACTCACTCAACAACAAGTGCATCTGCTACATACATAATCATTCTTGAAAAAGAATCAATCTCCTTTGAAAAACAGGGTCATCTGGTCGAAGGCAAACATATATCTTCATTCAATCACGCTATGAGAGTCTACTTTTTCTGGAGCTGGTTGAAAGCTGATACTCTGAAGCAGACAATGATTTAGGAATCTAGCTGTACTACAATTGTATGGTTAGTTGCAAAACTTGTAATCCTTCATTTTTCTAATCAGTGTCCTCAACATTTGGGGGGCACCCAAAGTTCCCCTATGAACCCACCAGCCAAGGACACTTACATACCATCCAGTCACCTAAATGAAAGATCCAAAATACACAATTATGATCCCACTGTCCTTGACTTTAGTTGAACTTCTCTTGCCAGCAGACATACATCTTTTTCAATATGCATGCTCTGCTGATATCATGCCTTGATTTCAGTTTTATCTTTTTCAAAACACAATGACAAACTGTGATCATCTTCTCTGATCTTTCATCATTTGCATCCCAAATAGTTTGACCATGTTTGCACCACGAAATCTTCATCTCATCTCAAACTTGGTGATATTACAACTTGTCACAATCATATTTATGAATTAAATCTCTACAGAACTATGTTTCTGAACTGTTTTCTTTGGTTGAATAAAGACAAAAGCAACCATACCACAAAAACAATAATATTCAAGGTGTAAAAAAAAAAAAAAAGGATACTTTTCAAAATTTTACCACTTGAAAGGAGATAAAGTGTACATCCATGACCACTCAGATAGCGGTCTCATTTTAGCATGTAACATTACCTCACCCAAGAAATAAACGCGATAGGGATAAGCAGTCAAGAGTGAAAAGATCAAGACCCAGAGAGTACCACCACCCAAGCGCTTTGGAATCCAAGGTATGATTTTAGGTTCGAGAAGGATTCCAATGGGTTGTATCATGAAGAAAAAAAAGGCACCTGGAAAAGACCTAAAAGCCCAAAGCGGTGCATCTTGTGGGGCTAGTGCATATGCCGCTGTGAGAGGAAAAAAAAACAAAAAACAAAGAAGAAGAAGAAAAAAAGGAGGTTTGAATCTCAGTCAATAACTTACTTATCTCATTTCATTCATTCAAAAAAAAGCAAAAAAAAAAAAAAAAAAAATTCTACTCAACCATATTCATGTAAGATTCCACTTGAAGCAAATACACCAAAAAATCCAAGTAATTTTTGAGTTTTTTCCTTAGCTCCAAATTTTTTAGCTACCCATATCATAGGTTTTTTCCCTGTGATCAAAAATAATCTTTGAAGTAACGTTTGCCACCTCTTACCCCAAAGTTCAGAAAGTGAGGTTGATTTGTATGGTGAATCAAAGATGGGTGGACAATTGATCGGATCAAAAAGTTCTAACAACTCTTCAGGAAATCGAAACCAAACAGCTAGCCTATGAATCAAAGCTCCGATTAAGGTAGCAGATGTATAAATCGTATCCATGCTAGATGCGATCCATCCTCCAAATGCAAACGTATATAAGGTTTCTGATATAAACTCTAATCCGGTAAAGTTAGGCACTCCGATCGACATCAGACCGGAAGTTGGGGTTCCAAGTGGCGAGTCGCGCGTCAAGAGGATAAAGCTGAGAGTCGCATTGAGGGGAATAGTGACACGGAATAGTCTTCGAACGAGAGACGAGATGCTTCGGTTGTTGGGTACGGCGCTAGGTCCCCAGGTCAACTGTAGTCCTCGCATTCTAGGTCACGAGTCGACAGACACAAAAAAAAAGAGTTGGTCAAAAAACTGCAGCCTAACGTGCGAACCACTTCCATACTGTTGGGAATCGTAAAAGAAAGTATAGCACGCTCACGACATCATTTGGAGGATTCCCCAGAGAGCCAGCTTGAAAGCGTTGGAAGGCTTTTCCTGTTGAGCCTTTTTATATTCTTCTTCCTCACCGCCCTTCACCTTTTCCCATCGTGGCATTCTGTTGATAATCTTGAGAGGCCTCCTGTAGCCATGCGAGCCAGATACAAACCCCCATTCAAGAGACTTGAAAGCTGCCCAAATGGGCAAGAGAGCAATCATCAAGTTTAACCACGGATTTGCTGTCTCTGATAGCATAAATGAATATAGAAAAGGTAAACCGATACCCCAAGTAACAATGATAGGTGTAAGACCCATTTTGGTCCATCGAGCAAATGTTGAGTGAGAAAACTTTGGGTGAAGCAAAGCACCTTGTAAAATGATGAGGATGTAAGGAAGAAATGCCCTAGCAGGTGCTGTTTGATGAAAACTTGTAAGATTCTCAATCGTGATCTCTGATGCAAACTGATCATGATGAATGATGGAAGACATGTTATCGGTTAGTATGTGAATCCAAGAAAGAGATACGCTGAGACCTTTGCTCGTCGTATTTGAGTGATCAAGAGGCTAGCTTGCGAAGGTCTCTAATAAAGCCTCGTATCAGACAGTGTTATGCCATACGCCTGTCCAGCTCCTCTTACATCTTCTTTGTGCTTGCGGAGCCGGTGGTGTTGACATCGGGGTGCCTGGTGTTGTGTTGCCTAGTTGACGTTTGAGCGAGGTGCTCTACATAATATCCTGAGGATAATCGGCCACGTAAAGCTCCTGCGGAACTTATTTCAAGCTACCAGAGATCTCTAGAATCAGAAAAGGATTCCGAGGCGATTTTAAATTTAAAGATTGCAGGAATCCCCTCTTTCATAGGGGACAGTCAAGATATTCAGGGGGATCTTTTTTCAAATAATTCGACCAAGGAAAACCTTGCCGTAGTAAATATACTGTACCACACACTTGACAAAAGCAGACAGGCACGTATCATCAATCATTTGTTTATTGTGAAGGTTGTCGGAGTACATAGCATTATGTCTGCTCCAGATGGGGGGGGGGACACCCGAGCGTCAGCATGCTCACGAGTGTGTAACACTTCCTGGCTGGTCCAAATCTTCAAGTCCCGGTCGATGAAAGTTGAAACAAAAGTTATTGTTTTTGTTAAAGCCTACATACATCCAGCCGTTGGCCTCAGTTATGGCAGGAGAGCGGCGAATGTTGATGGGGTCAGAAGTCAAGGTTGGAAAGACTCCCGATCACCGAATTCCAATCTGGTCTGGTATATACTGTAAGATTTGGATCTCGAGCGTTGACCTTCCTTGACAGGAGCTCAATTACTTACGCATCACGGTAGATTGACCAGCGGACTCAAGATGGAATAGGAGGAATCTCATCCGAGCCTGTCCGTCATGTTCAGCACCGTGTATTGAATTCGGCCATCTTCGACTGATGAGGCAAGCTGATGTTGTTCAGGCCACTGTCAATTTGGACTTGTATGAGCTTTCAAGCAAGAGGAGGGAGGCATTCGTGCTCAGAGTGAGTTTGGCACAGGGGTCAGAGTCATGATAAGTAAGTAAGTACTTGCTACTCACGATCAAGTTGCCGTTCAAAGACCTCCTAAACTGTTAGTAAAGTATGCAAGTATCAAACACATTACCATCAGCAGCAGCAGCAGCAGCAGGATGTATTTATTGTAGACTCGCGCCACCGAACGGGTCCAATTATTCGAGTGAGTTGTGGTCAGACTCTTGATGGACATTGTTTTTGTGGGTGGGAAGAATGTGTTGAAGAAATCAAGTCAATAGATAGCATTCAAAGGGAAGAGCTCAAGAACGTTCTCGAGTTTGTAGTGAACCCATAAGATACTTAGTCTAGACAGTTCATAGACCAGGAAATGAATCTCATCACTCACTTTCAACGAACCATGACCAACGCTCTCAGTTCTCGCTCAGCCCTGAATCGGCTGTCTAAAAGTAAGTATTCACACAGAATGGCTTCTTGACCATCCTGCCATTGCGTCCTACCTTAGCTTAGCTTACCTTCACATAACCCACTTCTTGTCTGCTGCATTGGGCTTATCGGCTCACCAAACTCCTTCCTTCTGACCTGCTCGATGAGATGGTGGTGGGACCGTCTCTTGGCTATCTCTCTCTCTGCTTCTCTCATTTACTTTTACAACTTCCTCCTCACCTCTTCAAAACCAGTTCAAGTGGGATAGATACCCTCAAACGCCCTTCCAGCTTCCTTTCACCCTTTTCATCTACTTCCATACCCCTTAACTTTGGTCAGAGATCGTTTGCTTCTTACTGAAAGCCTCTATCTTCCCACCGATCGCTCTTTTTTTTTTCATATCTATTTATTTAAAACGGTTAGGGCCATTCCCAGTTCCATCAACTTTTTATCAAACCCTCATCTTCAAGACCAAGGCCGAAACCCCTACTTTCAATTTACACCTGGTCAGCACAAGTTTTTGAAAGCTGTCTGCTGCGAACGACCCCTGCATGGTTTCCCCTTGACTTCACTCACTCACTGCTCGTGATGGTTGTATGTACATATCGTGCCAGATGACTCGACCAAAGCCAAACTCGTCACCATCGGAAGCCTTCAAGACAATGGCGGACAATTCACCTTCGACTGACCAAGAGTCCAACACGAAGCCCGAACAAGCCAACGTATCAGAGAAAGCTGATGCGCATGAATACGTCGGGCCATCTTCAATACCCCGATCTTCGCCTTCGCCCGACCGAAAGCACGACTTGACGATCAGTGAGGATCATGAAGAGCACACTTCGGTCTCTCTTGAGGCAAATAACAAAATTCTCAAGGGGAAAAAGCTTTTTTTAGCGTTTGTGGGAATGTTGATGGCCATCTTGCTCATCGCCTTGGACCAAACCATCCTGAGTCCTGCCTTACCCGTCATCGCCTCTGATTTTAACGCACTCAATCAGATTGGCTGGATCGCCAGCGCATACGTAAGTATAATTCTCAAAAAAAACATGATGTCAAGATGCCCTAGGCAGGTGATCAGTAAATCAGGCTGACATCATCAGTTTTCTTTTCAGTTCATCACTCAAGTCTCATTTCTTCTGCTCTATGCACAATTCTTGATGAACTTTATTCGTCGCTGGGTCTTTATCCTCGCCGTGTCAATTTTTGAAGTCGGGTCCTTGCTATGCGCCTTGTCACCCAACGTCACGTGTTTGATCATCGCTCGTGCTGTGGCCGGAATTGGCGCCGCGGGAATTTTCGTTTCGTGCCTATCCATTATCGCCGATATCACCGAACTTGAGGACCGTCCCAAGCTCTTAGGATCCTTTGGAGCCGTCTTTGCCGCTTCGTCGGTGATTGGTCCGCTCCTTGGGGGAGCCTTTACTGATCATTTGAGTTGGAGATGGTGTTTTGTAAGTATATGAATACTTTTGAGTCTGCTCGATCGAGCCCCAAATTTGGTCATCAATGCTAACCCGTTTTCATAGTGGATCAATTTACCTTGCGGTGCGATCACCATTTTATCAATATTTCTTGTGATACCCAATGCACCACCTCCAGAAACCCCGGGCGCACTTCAGAACATGGTGGATCTTAGATGGAATCGACTCACTTTTGGACGTTATCTGCCTGCGCACGGCTCCTTCCTTCACAAGCTAGGAACTTTGGACTTTGTAGGAGCATTTATGTTGGTAGGATGTAAGCCTCGAGAACGTTTGAATTTGTTGCTTGGAGCAGGTTTTAACTCCCATTTCCTTAACCTGACTCTTTTTAATTTTTTTAATTTTTAGTCATTATCTTGCTGGTTCTACCGCTGCAATGGGGTGGCAATCAATATGCTTGGGATAGCGCGTTGGTCATTGGAACTTTCTGCGGTTTCGGTGGACTTCTTGGAATCTTTTTGCTCTGGGAATGGAAGGGCGTTGACGAGAGGAATGGAAGCAGTCTTTTTCCCTTCAGATTATTGACTAATTTCACTCAGTACGTTTTCATTTTATCCTTCCTCAAGTCCAGGTTTCCTCTTGTTACGTCTATTAATTATCTTCCGAAATTCCCTCTCATCTTCTAGAGTGGGCACTTGTCTGCAGGCGTTCTTTGTGATGTTGACAAGTTGGTCAACTATTTCCCCTTGGTTTTATCGGTCCCCGTTGTATCTCGTTCAAACTAATCTTTTCAAACTTTCTTCCATCACAGTGCTCACTGCCGTCTGTCAGTGATTTTTTATCATGTCTCGATGCCTGAAGCTTGACTAACCTAGCAACCACGGCCATCTCTAGATTTCCTGCCTATACACTTTCAAGCCGTCAAGGGGGCGACGGCAACCGACTCTGGCATTGATCTCCTCCCACTCAGTACGTGTTGATGTCATTTTCTTTCCTTTTTGAAAACTCTCTTTCTTTGATCCCACTGTCAAAAAAGTCACTGATGTCGTGTCGCACAAACCCCCAGTGTTATCGATAGTTTTATCAGCCGGCGTCGCTGGTTTTGCTATCAGTTCGACTGGCTATTATTGGCCTGCTTTGGTGTTCGGCCCAGTTTTGCTGACGGTAGGATCAGGCCTCCTACACACGCTCGGTAAGCTACATATTGATTCAGATCCATTTTCAAATCATCTTTGCTTGAGTGCTTATCGACTTTTGGAAATCTACCACACTGATCAGACGAATTTGCAAGCGATGGAAAGCTCATCGTATTTCAGATCATCATGGGAGTGGGCATTGGCTTAGTTTTACAAAACGTCGTCGTGAGTGACGCCGAGTAAACACATTTAGTTTGAATGTCGTACTCATTATAGAAGACTTTGCCCTCTGACCATCTCAAAGGTGGCCATTCAAGCCAACGTCGAGGAAAAGGACATTCCTCAAGCTACCAGTCTGGTAACGTTTGCGTCAGTCGATCCCTCATGAGAATCTTCGCTCTGTTGAAGATCAAGGCTGACATTGTGTCTGTGGCTTCCTTCCAGACAACTCATTGGGGGCGTTATTGGTATTGCCGTTGCGTGCGTCTTGTCAACCCACATCTTTCGCAATTGGCTGCTATATTAACGACTTTCTTTTTCTGCTATAGGCAAACTATCTTTGGAAACGCACTCAGTTCAAACTTGATTAAATATGCCCCTGATGCACCCTTCGAGCTCGTCCGATCTTCGGTCGAAACTATTGCCACCCTGCCGGAATCACTCCGGCCTGGTGTGATCCATGCTTACATAGAAGCCTTGCAACAGGTCAGTTTCAGCGAACGTTTTTCTTGTTTTGGACTTTAATCTGAAATAATACTCACTTCGCTCTTCCATCTCAGGTTTACATTCTTGGGATACCGTGTGGCGCTGCGGCGTTTTTTTCGTCCTTTTTGGTCAAGAATCGAAACATTAAAGGCCTCAAGGCGGATCCAATGATGCACGCCGTCTGAATACTAGCGGATCCTCACCCAATGGAACGCTTCAGGCGCCCACTCCTCCCACTACCTGGCAGGCATCTTCTTTGCCTATTGGAGAACAAATATCTGGGTCAAACACAACGGCTCATCAAAAGTTTTGTCAGTGGTTTAGACCAGTTAAAGCATCACGAGAATACCATTCATTTTTTTTTTTTTTTTTTTTGCTATTTCTCTTCTTGGTGTCTGTGAGGCCTCTCAAGCTTGAATTTTCACTCACTTGCATTCCTCTACTATGTTTGGTATCAATTAGTGTTCGCATCTTATTTTTATCGAAATCACTTCTCTACAGATCTTTTTTGTGATTTTCTTTTTCAAGGTTTTCAGTTTTTCTTCAATTTAGACAGTTGAGATGTGTGTAGCAATTTATTAGTTGTTTAGTTGGAAATCTAGAAATTCAGGTTTCCTGTTTAATAATTCAAGCTTGAGTTCTACCTGCTTCTTTTTAAGAAAATGTAGTTGAACAAGGTCACTTTGTGGATTCTTTTTTTTTTTTTTTTTTCTCTCTTTCAGGAGATCATGAAAGAAGTGGATCAGTGGAAAAACTCCCACATTCTGCAATGAACAATCACTTTTGAGTTTTAAACTTTTTGTTTTTTTTTTTTCACTCTGAACAAATACTTGACCTATGATATTTGCCAGGATGGTGATTTTTTTTTTTTCCTACGTTCAACATGTGAAGTCCAAATCCCAAAATTTAATAGTCTAAGCTAATCAACCAAATTGTGTGATTGCCTACCTTAGTTTTTTTTTGGTTCATTTCACATATTTTCAGGATATTGAGTGAATCTCTTTCAAGTCTGAGAGAGGTATATAATAGTTAGGTGAAAGTTAGTGTATACAAAAAAAAAAGAAAAAAAAAAGTGTCACTACAAAGATTTTTTTTTATTTTTTATTTTTTTATTGGAGGGGAGGGAGAGTACATACATTCTAAATTGATCATACAAATGAAGTTTATAGATTTTAATATATATATATATTGGATGTAGCTGTATTATAAGTATTGATAAATTCTTCTTTTTTTTTTCGAGTTTTTTTTTTTTTTCTCTGATATATATATATATATTGATTATTATTATTATTATTATTATTATAGCATGTAAGAAAGATACATTAAGTGGTTTATATATATATACCTTTTTTTCTTTAACAATGAGAACTGTATTAATCTAAAAAGCTCAAGGTAAAGTTTTTTGAGGGAAATGGTATGGGTTAGGTTATGGTGAAGAATACATGTTAATATATTACTGTGACAGGATTAATGAAATTTTTGATTTTAAAGATGAAGACTAATTCATATATGGATAGTAGATAAATTTTTTTCTTCCTTTGTTGTAAATAACATTTCTGAAAAAAAAA